>JAFBJT010106205.1:167639-186248 GCA_016785325.1 Chascanopsetta lugubris
TCATGTTCTTCACTGCGCAGTCGAGGGTCGGACACTGGTCGGACCACACAGATGAATCATGTTAGTGATGATCATTGATGTGGTCTAAAACAGAGCTCGTCAGACTCATTTTAGTTCAGGGGCCACACCAGTAAAATCACAGCATAATGGCCTATAAACAACAATGGCTCCAATCATTCCATTTGTTTAAGTTCCAAAAAGTACAGATGTGACTTTTAATGAAAATGCTCTGCATCGAAATTCAAACTGATTCATTAATGACAATGTCTCTTCTGAATATGACCAAGATAAATCAAGCACATGTTTTTTTACATTTAGCAAAATTATCCCACGGCCGGATTGCATCTTAGGGTTGACACCCCTGGTCAAAAAGATATGGTGTCATTGATACTGAGAGTAAGGCTTGGTGGGGAGCGCGCACACACACACACACACACACACACACACACACACACACACACACACACACAAAGTATTAAATTATATGTATATATATATGAGAGAGAGAGAGAAAGAGAAAGGGAAAGAGAGAATATACACCAAATGAAAGTGCAACTTTGTGACCTCTCTAAATGGAGAGACAGACACACAGGAAACAATTACAGCTGATTGGCTGATGTTTCACTCACAGACACATGGCGCAGCAGCCAATCAGGATAAATGGGGCTGCGATGATATCATTTACATAATGGTAAAAACATGAGATTTTAGTGCAACTCTAAAAAAATGATGGCACACTTACACTTTTGCACACACACACACACACACACACACACACACACACACACACACACACACACACACACACACACACAATGAAGGAGGCCTGGATGCAACATTGTCAGTTTCACTTCCTTGCGATTGGTTTTGTGTGTGTGTGTGTGTGTGTGTGTGTGTGTGTGTGTGTGTCCGTGCCTGTGCGTGTGTGTGTGTCTGCTTGAATTCCCTGGATTACTGGAGTGTTACAGTGGCCACTGAGAATACGCTCTACTGAACCCTGTCACTGAGAGCGACATGGAGGCAAACACGCAGAGGGAGAAAAGTGAGAGGGAGACTGACTGCAGGACAGAGAACAGGGAAACTAAGAGAGCGAGAGAACAAGAGTAACCAATTGAAAACTACAGGGGACAGACAACTGGAAGATGGAACAGACTGTGTGTGCGTGTGCATGTGTGTGTATGTGCAAAACTCTAAACAACACACCGTCACCATGACAATATGTGGACTCTTGATCTGAAACCACGAGTGGAATAAATTAGACATGTTTATATTTTAGTCTGAGGAGGAACAGGAAACTAACTAATTTGCATGAATGCATGAATAAACCGGGCTGTAAACTCTTTCATCAAGTCTTGAACAGCCCTCAAAGCTCTTTACAGTGCAGTTTACATTCACCCAGTCACATTTCATCACAACATTCATCCTGGGCTTCTATTTATTACTACTTCTATAGCTTACCATGTCTATAATTGTGGTTGTGCTCCAAGCTTTCAAATGAAGGAGCACAATCGGGTTTGTGAAAGAGACGATGGAGCAACTGTGCCTCAGGAAGTTGGTTGCTGGTTTGATCCCAGTCCCCCTGGTTCTCATCTCGCAGTATCCTTGGGCAAGACACCTAACCCGGAATTCCCCATGATGGCGGTGCTGACAGTCACACATATTCAGTGATTATATAAGTGAAAGGGTGAATGTCAAAAGCTGAAGCCCTAACTGCTTTGAGTCAACATTGTGACAGAAAAGCCCCCTATGAATGACTCTTTACAGCCAGCTCTAGAAACAGAAATGCTGACACTGCAGTTTGGCATCCATGGCTTATCGCCACTGTGAATGTAGCTATTACAGAACAATATATTTTACAGTTCTATTAGGCATAAATACTGCGATTGTTTCATTGCATAAAAACACTGCTTTAATATGTTATTCATTGAAAAACCTAGACGGCCCAGAAAATACAACATCTTCATGTCAACCAAAGCAGAAAGCTCCTGTGACCTCTTTGGGAGTGAAGGGGAAAACAAGTGGTTTGTGTATGCATGTATGTATTTATGTATATACATGGATGCACTTAAGTTTCTATACTGTACTATGCATATATGGATGTATGGATGAAAGCAGGATTCTCAGCCAATAACAAAGTGGAGTAGCGCTGAACCCAACCATGGTAATAAATCAGCGCCTTGCTGTATCAGAATCACCTTAAAGCCAGAAATCTCCTGTTAGACCAAGTTGGACTTCTTGGATCACATCTGCATTGACCTCAGTCGAACACGCATTAACTTCGATGCACACAAACATTTTCCCAACACAAATTATTGAATGGACAAACTATACCACTTTTTTTAAAGATTGAAAAAATTAAGCATGCTATAAATGATGCCATCTCAAACAAGGTTGACGCAAGGTTTGAATCAAATTGGGCTCTCTTCTCTGGAGCAGGCCTAGAATCTGTGTCAAAGATGCTGTGTTCATCTCGAGTACCTCTGTTCCTCCGTAGACCAGTTCTGCATTGGAAAAGTGCTGCAGCCGAGCAGCTATTGATACAGCAGCTTTCAGCCTCTCCCCCTCCTTTGTTGATAATTCTCTCAGCTGGACCTGCACGGGAATCAATGCCCTAATCATTTCCTTTCCCCTAATCTTGATTTGTTTTCCTTTCTCGTTCAGTGGGATAACTGTGCCTATTTACTCCATTTTAAAACCCCATTTCTCACTTTCCTCTGTGTGCTCGTTCAACACCACCTTCCTCTTCCTCCTACAACCTTTTTCCACAGCTATCCCTTCCCTCTTTATCATGTTCTACTATTTCTTTGCTGCTGTTCTTTTTCTCTGTCCCACACTTTTATAATTATTTCTTTCTTCTCGCCTCTAACTACTTCTTCCTTTGTACACTCTTTGCTCACTCTATTTAACTCTCTCTCTCTCTCTCTCTCTTTACCTTGACCTTTCTCTGAACTGCCTCACACGTTTCCTCGGCCATAATGAACAAATGGCTTGTTCTGATTGACTTTTGAGCATCAAGAAGAAGCTGTAATGGATGTAGCTTTGGAATTAGAGCCGTGTAGTTGGACTGTCACTGTGTGGACTGTGGTGACTTGGTTGAGGATATAACCATAAATAACAAGCTGTCTCCCACTATCTACCACACTACACCCTGAGAATATAAACAGGTGTGAGGAATCGTTTTTTTTTGTTGGTTTTTTTGCCTACAAAACTAATTTCCTAACAAGGTAACACGGTTGCTCTTGAATGACAGTGAAATTGCAAAGTAACAAGATAATGTTAAAACAAATGTTCCGCAACTCTTATCAGGAGACACACTGTATCTTTATGTACAGGTAACCTGGCTTCTGTTTCTCTGTGATGCTGTCAACCATAGTGTCTGTGTCCAAGGCCAGAGATACTGCATGTCTATAACAGTGGCAGCTTCACTTAACTGTTTATGTTTTAGTGTTGAGGATGATTGTTAACACGTTCAGCTGACCTTTTGAAATTACCAACAGGAAAACATAAACAAGTCCATGTCAGTTGTAGCATGTATCTTTGAGAATATTGAATCTGCAGTATCTGTAAATAGGGCCCCAAGCTTTAGCTGAGAATTTTCAGGTCTTGGTCATAGACTGTAAATAAAAATGCACGTAGCGCATCATTCACAGGATGTGACTGGTCAGCCTGGGTGTCAGTCAAGAGGCCAATTATGCACAATTTCAAACGTTACTAAAATAACAATAAGAAAGTTAGAACAGTTAGAACAGGTGCAGTCATGGTAACACATGTGACTGATTGAGACCAAAACCGAAGTTTGTAGCAAGCTTTATTCTGTTTCATTCTCCCCTGAAGTTGACCATTTTAACATGGGACTCTGTGGGGATTTACTTCCTTTTGGAGTCAACCTCAAGTGGCCACCCTGTGAACTGCAAGCCTTCTCACTTCCTTATGTGCTTCATCCACCCCTTGGTCTTGATCCTTTCCATACATCTTTCCATTTCCACTGAACTTTGATCTCATCATGGTAGTTTCAGCTGATCTGCTCATCTTCTAGTTAGTTAATAGATGCCTTTCTGTCGGATTTGTTAAACACTTGCCGAGCAATGCTTCAAGAGAAGATTTGGGAGGTGGACTCCTGTTTCAGGTCTGGATGATTTGATGTGAGAGTAATAACAAGTAGCAGGTATCGATTAGAAACATTGTTGCTTTTTATCCTTTGCACTTATTCTAAGCACAATCCAGGTGACAAACCTTTGTCATGAATCAGGCACAGGGACCCAGGAGACAGGACATAGGATGACATTTTGTGAAATCAATAGTTTAATACAGTGATATGGGTCAGTACACAAAGATTTAGACAACAACGGTACAAAATCAACAAGCAATAACGACATCAACGGACACGTGGGATCAAAGCATGAGTAAACAAACAGGCAATACGAGGAGGGATCGACAGGATCAAAACATGAGCAATGAGTGAGCAAATAATCAGGCAAAGGTTCTAAAAACACGAAGATCAAGGCAGATAAACAAAAGAGAACAAACCGGGTGATAGGCAGGAGAAGAACGAAGAGCGATGCTGGAGAAGCTGGACAGGACAAGATGATCAGTAGATTGGATGTCATTGGTTGCTGCAGTGGTGTGCGTTCAATGTGGGAACTACCTAGTAAGTCTAGTTTGTACTAACTTCACCTTTGTACTGTCTTCACTCTTGGGACGCTGTGATATCCCATGGGTCAAATCGACACGGGACAGATTTGGGGTTTTAAAAAACACCATTTTAGCATATGGAAAAATACTTTTTTGGATTTTCTTGTGTCTATTAGCATCACAGGGCATCATCGCCACCTGCTGTTAAGTAGTGTGTATAGACAGCACTCCAATGCATAAAGAATCCTCATCAAAATAAAACCACAGAATTTTTTGTTAACTTTTTTCCCAGTCAAAGGCCCAACACCAATAAACCATTAACATATATTGACTTTATCTCAGTGTCAAACAATATAGATGACATAGGCTTAATGATTGCAATCAGTCTGTATTAGAACACAATTAACAATGGAAGTGTGATTTGTTTTTGTTTCTTTTTGTTATGTGTTGACAATGTTATAATTGATGTCACAAAATACACAAGACTCGGGTGTCCTAAATCAACCAACCAACCATGGTCAGCTTTCTTTTGAGAAGCTCCTGACCTAGGTTGTCCTGTCATCCAGAAGTCCAAGTGGTGAGGTATTTCTACCAGTACAAATTGGGCCATTCAGGGCATCAGTGTCTTGTGACCTTTGCTTCTAAAGCTAACTGCTCTAACCACTGAACCACTGCTGCCCCCTGTCCCAGTTGTACCATCTGAAAAGATTGTCGCTGGTAACGTTGGGGCCACTTCTGCCTTGTGACGTATCTCGCACCACTCGTGTCTCCTGGTTTCTTTCAGCACCTCCTCCTTCTGTATACATGTGCATGTTCTATGCAAGATAAAATGGAATCACAAAAGGCCCAGATTCTGACACCTTGTCAGTTTTGAAGGCATATACTATCTACAAGGGCAACAGCCTTTAAACCCAACCAGCCGTTCGTCCACAGTTACATTGGGCCCAGGGTTGTAAAGATGGGGAAGCCAGTGGATTGGTGCAAACGCGTTCCCCCACCGGTCATCAAATGTGACGATCCTTGGGAATACATGGAAGCTCGTCAGACACATTATGGCTCTAAAAATTACTTCCCATGTCTCATCATCCCACAGACTTTCTGTCACCTTTCCTCTCGACATGTGGACACCCGCAAGGATGCAGATGTCCTGAATATGAGTCACTGCAAATTGTCTGGGCCCTGCTCCATCTGGTCCTTCACTTGAAACTTTTTGAACGACTCATTTTACTCATGTTCACAAGTCCCAGGATAATTTGTTGTCATGACAATGAAAATTGAGATAACAAAGCAGGGAAATGACATTCTGCAGATAACACGCTGTGTTGCTGAAGGGTAGTGTTGTGACAGAGTAATGCACAGGTCAGCAGTCACCTTCTGGACTCTCTTGATATAGAGGGAGAGAGGAGCAGAGGGCACTGGGACATGTGGAGGGATGTGCTGGTACCTTTTTGCTCTTGTGCGCAGTCGTAGCTCCAGGCCATCCTAGCGATCCAGGAGAATCGGAGTAGCCAGTTGAAAGAGCATCATGAGCCATATGTCGTCCCTGAAGATACACTGTCCTTAAAACTGCTGATTCTGCTTGAGGAGTCTTACATTGGTCACATACAGTCCAATTTAACCTTATGTGGGCCGACCTTTAAAACCATCTCTCATACTCTAACCCCCCCCCCCCCCCCCCCCCCTTACTCACCAATTCCAAGCAGCATGGGCTCCCCCAAGTGTCCCGGCATAGTAAGTGCAGGTCAATAAACCAACATCTTCTCTGTAATTTGACCCTTTGGCAGGCTGGTTCTGACCCGCGGGCTGTATTTATGACACCCCTAGTATACATTGCATATCCTTGAAAATGTGATATATGTCAACAACATGGCAATTTATAGTGGCAGAATGAAAACAATACATTGAAGAATTGCGTATTTAATTTAATATATAAAGAGGATCAGTTTGTTTGTGAAATGTAGTTTGTTATTCAAGTGTTTTCATACAAATTAAATTTTGTGTAAGTCACAGTGAAGACCAGGCCCACCTGCTCTCTCCCTCTAAGGTTTTCATTGAAAGAACAGTCAATGCCATTTCTTTCTAACTTCGCCAACCTTAGCTTAACAGAGAGCCCCCTCGTATTTGTGAGCGTGACCTCTTTCAACAAAGTTACTCTAGAGGACCAGTTACATTCCATGAATTGGAGAATGCAAGTGATTTCTGTAGCACTCTCTGTTTCCAGGCCAGAGATCAGCAACCGTTTGCCACGGACGGCAGAGTGTCGGTCGCTTTTCATTCCATCCCAAACAGCACATCAGAGAGCTGTTTGAAAAAGGTCCTGAGTGTGCAGCAGCTGTGCTTGTGTATCAGTGTACAGTGTGATTGCAGTGGCAAGTGTAACAGCCTGAGAGGCCTTTTGTAGGAAGAGGAGAAAGAAAATAGAGAGGTGACGAGTTGTGTTCAGGTTGGCTTCACTCAACCGAAATGACAAATCACAATACGTTTAGCATTTTTCATTCAACAATTTATTTTTGATTGTTTACAGAACTCATCATATCAGACATGAAGGATGACGTGCTGTTACAGCCAATTTCCAACATGTGACGATCACATTAATTCAATTCAGTTTCACAGTGGGCCTCATGCTTAAAGCAATTGTACAAATAGGTTTGGTAATGTATGCAGCATTTGATGGCTGGTGTTTATGAATATACCAGTCAAAGGAGCCCCCTGCCCAACACCACAGGGCCTCTGTGTGTGCAATGTAAACTTGCAAGCTACATTAATGTTACATTTATCTAGAAAATGTTGATAATGTAACTAGCGTATAAACACACCATCACAGAGTGCTAGAGGCACATTACATATTTTTTTTTATGCTTACGATGATGTTTTTGAGAAAACCATGGATATCACACTTGATATCACACATATGCACAATTGCACAATTGACCTAACATGTTGCTGTGTCACAGTGTTCATATAGAATCAGCCTTAGAATATTTAGATTTCATCTCATATATTTCAGTAATTTAAAGGTGCAGTGTGCGATATTTTGGTCTTTTTTTCACCTCTAAACATATTACAAAACAATTACATACTGACATTTGTATGAATTTAGAAGCATCTGAATGTTTTATGTTTTCCCCCATTAGCCTTAAATGACCCCATTAATATATATTTACATGAGGGGCGGGTCCTCTCTACGGGGGCCATCATATTTTTTCAGTCGTAAAGGTTGATGTATGAAAGATATTTTGAGTTTTATTGACAACTGAAGTCTGCCTTAGGTTCTCCTGCATGTTCAGAGGGGTGAGGGTGAGGTGTATCCATACAACATGCAACTTTACCACTAGATGTCACCAAATCTTACACACTGCACCTTTAAAGCAATTGTCAATATATTGCACCATATGCCTATGTTCACAGTATTCTATTTATGTCTTTAATTTGAATTATAGAAGTACTCAAATGACTTGTCTTCAATGGTACCTATGAGGCAATGTATAATCCAATCCAACTTTATTAATATAACACTTTAAAACAACCATAATGGTCCAACATGCTGTATAGAAATGCACCCATGCAGCATAAAATAGATATGAATATCAATACAACAGGTTAAAAGACCTGAATAAAGTGAAAAACATAAATTAAGTGAAATCAATGCAGAAATAAAAATCAACAAATAAAAAAATTAAAAAAAACATACAGTTGAACAGTAGAAGCAAGAATTAAGATAACATTAGATCAAAATTAAAATCAAAGCTCTACCCAGTACATACATCCAGCCTTTAGATCAATCAATTAATCAATCAAACAAACAATCAAATATAAACACGTTTGATACAAAGGCAATAGAAGCTTCAGATCTTGGAAGGTGTGTTGGACGGTGAAGCCAAAATAATGACACTTCACCCTCACGTCCTCCCTCAGTGAGGACTTAAAGTCAAACAGGTCCTAACAAAAATAGAATGACCAGAATACACACAGAGAGACACAAAGTCACACTCACAGCTTGATGAGTGCATGATGTGTCAGACCTGCCAATGACCCAGAAGATTGAAGTGAGGCACTCTGACAGAGTGCGTGTGTGTGTGTGTGTGTGTGTGTGTGTGTGTGTGTGTGTGTGTGTGTGTGTGTGTGTGTGTGTGTGTGTGTGTGTGTGTGTGTGTGTGTGTATACAGGTGTGTTTGATGGTGGAAAAGAGCATTTGAGGGTAGTGGGGGCCAAATAAGAGCTCACCCTCCTCCCTGTCCTCCTCAACACACTCAAACGCACACATGCACACAGAGGTGACATCTGGAGTGTTTCTGCCTCACTGCTATTGTTACTCTCCTAGTTGGAGTGACACTCAGACGGACATCACTCTCTCTCTCTCCCTCTCTCCCTCTGTCTCTCTCTGTCTCTCTCTGTCTCTCTCTGTCTCTCTCCCTCTCTCTCTCTCTCTCTCTCTCTCTCTCTCTCTCTCTCTCTCTCTCTCTCTCTCTCTCTCTCTCTCTCTCTCTCTCTCTCTCTCTCTCTCTCTCTCTCGCCCTGTGTGTATGTGTTTAATTTGACTGTTTTGAAATAAAAGCCCTGTGTGTTCAGCCGCTGATGCATGTCCCATCATTCATAATTGCGTGCCCTGGAAAAGTGATCTCTCTAATTTATGGATGTGCATCTGCCATTAGATTAAGGAGCTGTAAAAAGATGTTTGATGTGCCAGTCACCTGTATTTGTGTCACCTTCAATTACATACTTAGACCACTGAGCACGCATGTGTCTGCGCACACACACACACGCAATGTCTTTCAGCACATTATGAAAATGACGGGTCGCAACTGACCTCCTGCTGATCTTGTTCAAAAGTGATCGTACTTTTACGCAAACACCATTTAACTGTGTCTGGAATTTATAAGACATTAATATGTTGTCAGAGAGCACCTTCCTGGAGTACGATGTACTTTGATCTCCATTAGTCATGCTATTGTACATGTGCAATTACCCACCACACACTATCCCATATTGAATATGTTAAGCCCAGTTTATGCTTTTGTATGGAGGCTGTCTGATTTGAACACAAAGTTAAATTGTCTCAGATGTGCCATGGTGCATGATTCAGAGTCTCTACAACTGCTGAGGTTATGGCAAGGCTTTGGTGCAGAAGGATATGGGCTTTAGAACATTAATGCAGAATTATGTTGGCTCTCTGTAAAGCCTCTCACACATAAAAATGATGGTTAGATCCCAGATTCTTTAACCTGAATGAGCCCACTAAAACTTTTTTGGAGTGAGTTTTCTCTGTCTGCTGTCTCAAACATGCAGGTAACAGTGACTGTGAAGCGGAAAACAACAACAAGGAGCTCAGTGATGGCTTGAAGAAAATGTTAATGCTAACCCTTATTAATTTGAATCATTAAAACGGGGGTATCAAATTCATCTTAGTTCATAAAACCCAATTTGATCTTAAGTAGGCTGGACCAGTGAAATCACGGCATGATAACCTATGAGCAACAACAACTCCAGTTTCCTTCGTAGAACAGATTGTATTAACGATAAGGTAGAGTTGCCGTTTATGGAACGCCCATATTGAGAAACATGTCAGATGTAATAGATAAGTAGTGAAGTAATTAGTGCATGTTTTGATATATTACAAAAAGCTCAGAACAAGGATGATCATTTTGGCAGATCTATTCATAGCGATTAAGGGTTGTAATGGGAAACTACATGTTTGGCATGTAACACTGCAACCCTGTTCTTCATGGGAGAACACGATGCTACCAACTGTATCTCTACTTGAGCCGATTAGTTCAATCATGCAAGTTGCCAAACTTGTACCAGTGCTCCTGCTAAATGACCTTTGATATTGTGACGTGGATCTCTTTCTAATTGCACTAATAAGACACAGACTATGATCTGCAATGCAATTGCCTTTACTGAAGCTTAACTTCACCCACTTGAAACAGACAGAACGGAGGAAAGTGAGGAAAACAAAAGCGAAACAAAGTCATGGTGCTACACAAACTGTCCGAACAACAGAACAGAAAACAAACAGGAAATATTGCTAAAAGAAATTAAGCACCACATAAAATGCACATAAATGTTATAACTACAAAAATAAGGCAACCATACAGTAAACAGTGTCTGGGGCTCCACGCCCCAAAGCATGCTGGGAAGCCCCAGCACTCTCCTGCACAACATGCTACAATATGAAAATAAGGTTACCCAGATAACACATGGTTTCATGCATATACCTAAAAGCAATCTAAACATACAGCCCTATTCCTTATAATGGCTATTTTTGCCAGGACTTGAAGTTGGTGGGAGCACTTTGAAAATGAAACGGTCAGGGCGGGAAAATGTTAGAATGTCAAGGACTTCGATGGTCGTCTCTGAGTGAGCTGCTTGACCCACACACTGGAGTACACACAGCTAAAATGAGATTGCCTGTGTTGGCGGTGATGCCAAAAAGTTCCCTGTACTCTGATGAGGTATGGGAAGATTATGCAAAACAGAAGAAAAGTGGTTATATAATATGGAAAATACTAAAAACAAGTGTGAAGCAAGTCCAGTCCACTTGGGCCCTGTTTACATACAGTACCTGTCAGTGAGTTCAAATATGGCTGAAGTTATAGCGGGGCTTGATCTAGCTCATGTCAGACCTACATGTACAAGGCACATAAGGGAACCCCACCCATGTACAGTTCCTTGTTAGACACCAGTTGCTGTTGCACTGAGAAGTGGGTCATGAAATTGAATGAGTGTCTGACTGATGGATGGTTCTCCCACATCGATTTGGGCACAGGATGTTACAACAGCACAACGCTTTTCGGCCCACTGACCACATGTGTTTCCCACTCAGATATTTTACTATGGTACATGATGGTACTTACTCATTTCAAAATTGGTCGGACTACCTTGCTATACTTGAAGTTATTATTGTTGCTATTATTGATTGAAATACAATCAGCGGGGACAACCATATCCTCCGCCGTAGAGACTCCAGCATCTAAAACTAGTTCTGTGTGCAATACACTGGAAGGGCAGATTTGCAGAGATAGTTTTTTTTGCAAGATCAGCAAGTTTTTCAGTTTATCGATGCCTCCTCACAAGTATGCTGTTTTTGACATGAATCACCGCCAGTGCTGCGTTTGTTGTTTTCATCAATTTGTATCTATTTATTTATTTTACTGCTGAGGGAGTTCATGTGACCAACTTTACCCAGTACATTATAGTTTCATTGGTTGACTGATAATGCAGCAATTAGGGATTTCCTTTAACATTGAACGCGCCACTCGTACATTCATTCCAATTCAATCCAACAACCATTCATTGCATAGATTGACTTGACAGACAGAGCTACATGTGAAGACAGAAAAGGCATGTGTGTGTCTGTACTGTAATTAATGATGCTAACTGCATTGCAGGGCACGGGGGTTTTGCCCACATGGCATCAAACAGCACAGTTACTTCAGCAGAACAGGCAGAAATTCTACCAGAAATTGAATGTAATATTTTTCGCAGGCAGTTTGTGAAAACTTCATGCATCCATGCAACAAGTACAAGAACCTACAGCAGGGTTGTCTTCCCTCACACCCTCCATGTTTTTGGTGACATCTGTTTTAGGCTCTGATATTTTGTATCTGTGCATTTCATTGCATTTCCATATTCCTTTGTTTTGAATTGTCTATGTTTATTTATCACTGTTTCACAACATGCACACAAAGATCCACATCCACCAGAGATAAACAACATTTTGTTATTTGCTGAACCTCAAACCAAAAAGAAGAAAAACATTTGTGTTTTTGAATTGTACATGTGCTCATGTTATTGTAAATCAAGACTTTATGACAAATAAAGAAAGGTTCATGAATTATGGAGCAGCACGGAAGAGATGACACAGCACTTTTCTGTGATTCACATATCTCCTTACCGATAACTGACTAGTAATTTGAAACGGTGGATGCATCAGTGGCCTCCAAGGCTGATTGTTCTCATTCCGCCTTGTTATAAGATGTCAGGGGAAATTATTTTAGAATTTATTTTAACACTGAACATTCCATTTCTTTTTCTTTTTTATCAGTTTGAAGAGATTCCCGCGATCAAGTTGGAGTGTTGTCCCCCGCTGGGAGTAAAGAGAGCCGCTGGTCTTCAACTCTGAGGGAATCCACAGAAAGACAAAGGGAACAGAGGTACCTACACACACAAATCATGACTCAGCAGTTTGACTGGGTTATTCAGCAGTTTGTGTGAATACAGTAACATAGCACACTATAAAAGTGGGTTTGAATCAGTGAATGTCAAATTAACTCCTGCCTCTTCTTTAATAGGAATAAAGCAGCCCATTTTGCATTTCTATTATCTGCTACATTGAAGCCAGCATGTGATAACACAAGTATGCTAATGCTACTTTGTAACTGTTTGTCAGTGTTTCGAATCTCCCTGACCATTAACTTCTCTTCTCTTTTAGTAAGGCACAGTATTTATTCTTCATATCAGAAATAATCTGTGTCATCATACATATAGTATCATGCATAGCAGACATGTCAAAGTGCAAAACACTCAGCCTTATTTGCTCTGATTTCTGTTGCTGCCGTGGCACATTTTATTTTGGAGACTCAGCCTTAATAGGGTCAACACCAATCTCAGATTTGATTGAAACAATTGGAATCGTCAATCAATGAAAACAAAATGCCATACCATTATCCATGAATGACTTTATAATTGACTCTGTATCTAGTGAATTTGCACAGGTGAGTGCTAGTATGCACAGTGTTCATGTTCTGTCACACTCTATGGACAGCAACATAACCAACTCTCTTCAGCTTAATGGGAGCACAAAGTCTGACACTCCACCTGAGGGTTCAACTGGAACTTGATTCTAATTAGAAAATATGCACACATGCAAATATGAAAGGGACAGATACTTATGTCTCACAGGGGGGGACAGACATTTGGTCTCAGTCAATAGTCTACGAACAACATGTCTGCAGACAAATACTACAAAATAAAAGCATGTGGGTGATTGTGGCTTAGTTGCATACCGCTGTTGTAGATTTATCTGTAGATAGCCCAATGAGTCAACAATGTGAAAATCAGCATTGATAACTTTTGAATGAAGAACGTGTTTTTTGTCAATTCCTCTTTGGGTAGACCATGCTTTTACTTTGAAACAGCCACAGGAAGTGTTCTTCTCCACATGTCACTGGCAAACCCTCCTGTGCACTTACAAAGTAATAGCTTTCCATTATTTCTATTAAGTGAATCCATATCCATAATACTGTTGTATCATAGCTTGAAGTACACTGGTCCCTTGTTGGGTTGATTGAAACAAAGTCTTTAACTGACAGTTGTGATGGACAGGACTTTGGTGAAAACATTATTCCACTTGACGTCTGTTGAAAATTCTACCACATCGTCAGAGTCATTCCTCGATCTCCTTCGAGTGCTGTTTGCAGAGAATGTGTGTGCAGATGTCATATTATAAAGTTAGAACTAATGAATCGCAGGATCTGCAGTTTATAAAAAATTTTAAAAAGCAAATGGCATTTAGGAGAAAAGGAGGACAGCGCTGAATTCCCATGATCTTCAGTTCTGCAGTGAAAAAAGCCATTGCATGCACAAAAGCCAAAACAACTAGGACACAGAGAGAAGAGATGCAGGTTTGAGTATAAAAACGTCTGGGCACACAATCTGTCTGCTAAAAAGCAGCATCAGTAGGCTATGAGGTCAGAGCCCCTGACTGGACCAGTGCCAAACAATGACAAATCTGTACTTTTTGCACAGCTGCACTCATCAATTTTAGGTTAGTGCATCAGGAGGGCAGGGCCTCCCATGTTTGGCACTGATGTTGGTATGGAAGGTGGGACAACTATTTTCTATAACTTCATGCATGGCATGAATTACTTTATGAAAGACTGACTCAGTTCTTCTCTCCTTCCTCCCTTATGCCGGTAATATGCAGTAAAAGTGATAACTCCACATTATCTGCATAAACTCACTGACTTGTGTCTCCATAAGAGTCTTTGGACTGAATCCAACATGTCTTCTTCCACTGTACATCAAAGGATAAACTACAGTCCTGGTGGACCCTACACCCTGTTGGGTGTAGGGTCAAAATCACTGCAGCGTTTTAGTCCTTTTTGTTTCTGTTTGTAAAATTCCTTTTTTTATAGTTAAATGACAAAGCTTTCATTTTCGTTTCAGTTTTTTTTGCCATGCACTCTTTTCACTAAGGACAAAAAATATCATGATTGATTTGATTTTATTACTGTGGCCTTACAATAGCCCTGCATGTGACATTGACAAATTCCCCTGCTATTTATGCTGAGGTCAGCATTCTGTAGTGAAAGGAAGATGTCTACCTGTTTCATACTGATGCAAAATTACAAATTCCACATCATTTATTAATCATTTTGCGCAACCTGAAATAACCTTTTGCCATAGTACAAATCCCTCCGTGTCATGACTGGTATCATGTTAGCCACCAGGACCAAGTCTATATCATACAGGAGAGCTATCAAAACTCTTTGAATTGTGTTAAATCATCATGTGCCAGAGCATCACATTTACCACCAGCCAGATAAGATATCTAAGTGTACCATGTATAGCTTTGTGTATATATGCATGTAGGTGTGTGTCTACTCCTCTGCAGAACAGTGTTTAAGGGTTGCAATCTATAATCAAACTAAATTAATTTATTCATAAACGATTGATTGAGAAATAGCCTATATATCACTCATCTTTAAGGAGGAGATGTGAGAGACTATTAATAACCATATAAGTGCCATAGCCCTCCCCCCACTAGTGCCAGAAGGCAAGCTGTTGTTTTCCTACGTATGCAAATTGTGATGATATTGATATTAATATTTATAAACATACTACATGTGTACCAAATTCAGCACATTTCTCAAACCTGTTTTTCTCTTTTCTAACATTCTATTTCCAAACTTCCTTCAGTTAATTTTTCTTTAACTGTCAATTTTTAGCTCTTTCCATCCTTTCCTTTCATTCTCTCCTCCTGCCAGTGAGCAGTAGACCTGCTGGGAAACCGTGGCTCAAAGTGAGCTATGCAGCCCTTAAATACTAACCTTTCTAACTTCCCCTTTATCTGAGGACACTGCTGTGCTTTTAACTCAAAGTTTAGAACTAACACACAAGTAAAGTAAAAATATGTTCCATCAAACACTGGTGTGACCTTTCCTGCCCAAGCTGTTAGATCACAAAGTATTAAAGATAAGACCTCAATAGGACAGGGGGCCTGTGAGGTCTCGTTTCATATACGAATAAAATTAAATAAAAAAAATAAAAAAAATAAAAAAAAAAAATATATATATATATATACATTAAACTTTTGTTTGTCATCTTATAATTTATTAGGAATTCAGAGCGTGTTGATATTATACATTACCTTACACCTTTCCATACTGCATACTGTACATTTAAAGGTACATTCTGTAGGAATTTGTTGAATGTTGCAGCTTAAAGGTGCAGTGTGTAAGATACATGTGCATTTTTGTCACTTCTATCTGTAGAGATAGAATTGCAAAACAATTATATGGAGACATTTTTAGAAAATGAATGATCACTTTTATCACTATGTTGTTTTTTTACATTACCCTAAAATGAGGCTTTTAATATATGTTTACATCAGGAGCAGGTCCTACCTATGGGGGCTGCAATGTTTTTACAGTAGCCCAGAGTGGATGTACTAAAACTTTTTGGGAGTTTTAATGACAACTAAAATCTATGATAGGTTCTTCTGCCATCACCCTGTCAGAGGGGTGAGGGTGAGGTGATGGATACAACATGCAACTTCAACTCTTGATGTCACCAAATCTTACACACTGCACCTTTATTACTCCTCACCTCAGCCTTGCCCCTCCAAACATGTAGGAAAACCTGTGTAAGGCACCTCTAACTGTAATTCATATATATATACATGAATTTCATCATATCTCTAACACCCTGTCTTCAATCACTTCATACAGTACAGGGCTTCATCGTCCATCAGCCACGACTGGGCGCGTACTATAACTATTAACCTATAGAGTGATTTACGATTGATGTCTTAGTGAGAATCTCTCTCCCTATCATGCCACTCCATCTAATCCATCTGATTCTATTCTAATCAAAATGATTCATCAAGCTTATTGGATAATTAACCTATTCACTTTGTGATGACTGATCCATTAAGACTGTGTGGATGACTGTAGGCATTTTTATTGTCATCTGCTCTTGTGGATAAACATCTGTCATCCTGTCCAATTGTATCATTATGTACCCTAAATAAACAGCCATGCCCTGTTAGTTCACCTATGAGTTGTTATAGGATGAAAATGTTCACTGTGGAGTTATTAGTTACATACGCATTTTTTAAAGGTGCAGTGTGTACAATTTGGTGATCTCTAGAGGTGTAGTTGCATGTTGTATTCATCATCTCACCCTCACCCCTCTCAGCAAGCAGGAGAACCTATGGTAGACTTCATTTCGCGATGTTTAGTATGTTTAGTCCACTCTGGGCTACTGTAAAAACATGGCAGCCCCCATAGAGAAGACCCCCCTCCTCATATAAATCTACATCAATGGGCTCATTTAAGGGTAATGGGAAAAATTAAACATTGAAAGATTATAAATTCTTGATTGTTTATCATGGCTGTATGTAATTGTTTTGTAATATTTTTTAGGAGTGACAAAAATGACTGAAATCTTAAACATTACACCTTTTAAAAGAAAAAAGAGAAATGATTAGTCCCTCATATCAGTTGCCTCAGGTGATGTCCACACAGAAACACTGGAAACAGAGTTTTGCTGAATCTAGTATTTATTCTAAATTGAAAATATATAGTATGTATATATTTAACTAACTTTACTCTATATCTATTAAACATACTTCAAAGGCAATTTTGTCTTCCACAGTCAGTTATTATTTCACTAATTGACTGTTGTTATAGGATTTTCTTCTACTTTGTCAAATATTATTCTCCTTAATACATCTGTCAAGTTACACAGGTTACATTACTATTTTCCCATCTGTACAAAACTACTGTACATGTATGTATGACACTTTGAAGAGTGATGAGGCTTCAAACCCCCGAAACATATCTGAAAGGCGATACAGTTGCATTTATAGATTTATTTATTATTATATTCATCCCCTTTTTATTAACATGAGAAGAATTGAAGAATTTATATTGCACATATGCCTCAGCTGTTGTTTCCTTCGAACACCCCTGCTTGTATCTCTGAGTAGGTTTTCAGATCAGTGGATTACTGTTATTGCATTTGTAAAATAGCTGGTTACTTCATAGCTCAGCAGATCGAAGAGCAGAAGCTCAAATTGTTTCATTCCTTTCTCGTATTTTGATTTTTGGAAAATTGCAATTGCTGCAGCTTCAAGGATGTGATGATTTTTGCGTCTGGTGTTGGCGATCAGAAACTTTTTTTTTCTCTCTCCCAAAAAATTTTGTTAAATAGAGTTAGTGATATTATTATTACCTCAAGTGTTATTAAATGAGAGAAAAATAATAATAGATAAACAAATAGGGAATTTATTTTTGCTTCATATACCGCAAACGTTTTAGTTGTGAATGTCATGACATTATTACAAGCCTCTGAGGTACAAGCCTCTGCCCCTGACATCACCATTACCACCTGGATCTCAGTTACACATCTTGGTCCTTTGTAATCGACTGTGATGTGGAGAGTGAGTGAGTGAGTGAGTGAGTGAGAGAGAGAGAGAGAGAGAGAGAGAGAGAGAGAGAGAGAGAGAGAGATACTTGTCCCTCAGCTGCTTCTCACACTGGAGCGATTGCCAATTAACAAAATGCCTCATCCACTGAATCCAGTATTATTTAACTGCCTCTCTGTCTCTGTTATGTGTTGTCATCCAACACCCCACTGATGTGGTTTGAGATGTATAACCTTGGTAAGGTTCACTGTCAGGCACACGAGACCAACGTATTGCATTAGAGCCGAATGTTTACAAATTAGTCAGCATTTAAATATTACATTGAA
>JAFBJT010106205.1:189827-200257 GCA_016785325.1 Chascanopsetta lugubris
GGGGGGGGGGGGGCGGTGTTCGCCCCCCCCCCAGTCTCCCACCATCCTCCACGAGATGGCTGAGGCCACCGCAGCCTCACAGTCACTCGGTGTGTCCTCTGCACCCCGACGGTCCCTTGGTGTGCAGAGCATCAGTGTTGTCTGTCCAGTTTATTGATCAGGTGAACACCCAGAGCCCCCCCCCCCCCCCCCCCCCCCCCCCCCGCCCCCCGCCCCCCGCCCCCGCCTGGATGTTGGGTTCACTGTAACCCGAGATGGTTGTCCGGCCCTTCGGAACTCTGCTGATGTCGTTGTTCTGCAGCTCCCTGTAGTCTCCTCCCCTCTCTGATCCTCCTCCTCAGTTCCTCCTTGTTTCCTCACACACACACACACACACACACACACACACACACACACACACACACACACACAAATCCTCCTCCTCTCCTGTCAGAGAGCCCTCGTGTGAGGCGGGATCCGGGGCTTGTTGTCGGGCAGTCCTGACGGATACGATGTTCTCCACACGGAAGGTGATGTAATGCGTTTGCAGCGTGTGTGAGACTGTCGGTGACCTCTCGGCGCACACCGCCGAGGACCTCCCACACACTCGACTCAAAACAACCTCAGCAGACGCATTTCATCTCCGCGCGGGTCGCAGCTGACCCTGAGAGGTTTATACACGGGCAGGAGGAGAACCAGGTTCTGGTCCCATCTGTCCAAGGGGGGCGAGGGGTAGTGGGTGTCGAATGCCTCCTTTGGTGTTTGCCAAAGATACGTCCATTGTTGTCTTCTTGTGTCCAACAGCCATGCTAAGTTCTTGTTCGACCGTGTCTCCACAGATCTGTAACAAATCACCTCGAACCAGGAAGCCGGGACCTCCACCCTCACTTAAGCGGCCCCCCGCCCCTCATCTCCCCCAAACCTCCACAGCCACCGCGCGAACACCACCCTCCGCCCCCCACCACCCTGTGGAACCCCGCATCTCTCATAGAAACCACCTCGGAGTCCAGGCGGAGCCACGAGCCCTCAGGGATGGGACACTTCGAGCTCAGCCGGCTGCCCGCCGTGCCCTCCAAATTCGAGGATGGAGCCCGGAGGAGAGAGGTGGGCGCGATGGAGAAGTACCCCCCGCTGAGAGGTCCCCCGGGCCTGTCGGAGCCCAGCACATTCCTGGCTGATCTGGAGAAATCCACACAGACCTTTTTCAGCCAGCAGAGGTCGCTGTTGTCTCTGTCCAGCCAGTACGAGCTGGAGGGAGCCGCCAAGGGCAATGCTGGACTGAAGAGCTTCCAAGGACAGCTGGGGCACAGCAGACCAGGACAAGGGCTGGGACTAACCGCCGGGTTAGGAATGGGACAGGTAGCCACACTGGGAATGGGCCAGGACTCGATGCTGATCTATGACGAATACCTGCAGCAACACCGGCGACCAATCAGCAAGCTGGATCTGGAGGAGAAGCGGAGAAGGGAGGCGAGAGAGAAAGGTGCAAGAGGCTTTCTTTTCTTTTTTTTCTTCTTCTTCTTCTTCTTTTTTTTTTACCCACACTCCCACGTGCCCACGATCATCGCTGGTATTATGTGTGTGTGCCGAAGGGATGATAAGTACAGTATCAGTGCTGACCTGTGTGTTTGCTGCAGGTTATTACTATGAGCTGGATGACTCATATGACGAGAGTGATGAGGAGGATGTGAGAGCCCATCTCAGGAGAGTGGCAGAGCAGCCCCCACTCAAACTGGATGACTCCACCGAGGTAATAAAAAAACAAAAAAAACATGGATAGATAGATCTAAAGAAATGTGTATAGATCTAGATTTTTTTTATTTATTTATTTTTTGCTTCTCTGAGCAGAAACTGGACTTTCTGGGAGAGTTTGGCCTGACGACGGTGGGCCGGCGCGACGAGCTGGTGCAACAAAAGAGACGGAAGAGGAGGCGGATGCTCCGGGAGCGCAGCCCCTCGCCGCCGGCCTCGCAATCAAAACGCACGCCTCCTCCCCCTCAGCTCAGCACACGCTTCACCCCAGAGGACATGGACCAGGCGCCAGAGCTGGAGGATAAGAAGCGGTTCCTCACCATGTTCAAACTGTCACATGTCACTGTGCAGCAGAGAAGAGGTGAAAAGAAAGAATGCGTGGTGATGTGAAGATGAAGGAACATGCGCATGGAGCAGATTGTCAGGGTTTCATTTTCATTTATCTGATGAATGTCATTTCTTTGGTCCCCTTTAAATCTAAAGACGGGGGTTTCGCTGATGTTTAAACGCAGCACTTGAGTTGGACAGAAGAAGGGCTGAAGATTTTCAATTAGGATTTAAATGAACTGTTCTCTGCAGATAAACATGTAACTGTTTTTTAAATTGGTCTCATTGATTTTATAATTATAAGTGAGGGATAGAGCCAATCTGTAGGTGTTTCAAACATCTGGAACCGCCTCTTTCTTACGACGACGACGACGATGATGATATATTTTCTGATATGTCCGGGGTTTTTTTGTTTGCTAGTCGTCTCATTTGCAGCATCACATCAAAATGGAACCATGGATTTGACTTAACAAAACATCAGTGCTGTCACTGTTCAGTACACGTGATTACCAGCTCAAACATGATACTTAATTTGAATGAACATCATCCTCAACCGCCTCATCTTAAAAGTTCAAAGTTGAAACAAAAACAATAACACATGGGGTTAATACAATGCAACCTGTGTTACATGTCTACTATGGTTTGATGCAAAGGTAGAAAACTGAGGGAGTCGAGTCTTGCTTACAAATTGTTTTCACACGCACGCACACACACAAACACACACACAAACACACACACAAACACACACACTCACACTCACTTTTGCAGATACTTGACAGTCATAGGGAATTGGAAGCAGCACCGGCGGGTGCAGTTACCACCACTGACACCTCACTGGTGCTCTGCTGGCTGGTGGACGTGCACGGCCTCCGAAGCTGCACTCAACCTCACACACGCATGCAGCCTTGAGATGTCATTGATTATGTCGCCGTGTGCCAGAAATGTACAGAGCGGAGAAATTGTGCATTTTCACATGTCATGCATTCTGTGTCTCTTAGATAATGAAAGGGTGGTGGAGTTGCTGCAGGCCATCAAAGAAAAGAGCGTTACCCTGGATACCATCAGACATGCACCTCATCCACTGTGTAAGAGTCCCTCAGCACCCATCACTGGTGAGATACATGATAATGAACACACACACACACACACACACACACACATGTCATTTTCATTCCTGCAGTAATGAGCCAGTATGGAGTTTGCTATAGTTTGATGGTGAACTCTTATTTTCTCATTAACGTGCGATGCCTCTAAAATCAGACATAATATAGATATGACATGGCCCTTGACTTGATTGTGACTCAACACATGTCCAAATGATTGCAGATTCTGCCTTTGCCCCGCCTCCCTCTGAATCAGAGGACCACAACAATGTCAGGCCACACAGCCCCCCCTCGCATCGCCCGGTGTCGCCCGATGGCCACCCCAAATCCCTCGGGGAGACAATAAGACCAAAGGAACCTCCTTCCCCAGCTGTCTACCCAGACAAGGCCCGGGGGCCCGGCGAAGCACCGATCACCAACAGGAGCTCCAGCCTGCTGAACAGCTTGCGGCCCCCGCTCCCCCACCAGGCGAAGGAGGGTCTTCACAGCGTCAACGGCCACACCAAACCCTGGGACAGCTTCACGCCGGAAGAGTTTGCTCAGCAGTTCCACGAGTCTGTGCTTCAGTCCACTCAGAAGGCTCTGCAGAAACACAAAGGTAAGCTGCTCGGCTGACTCCTGCTGGAGCGGTTTAAAGCCGTGGTTCTCAACCAGTCTGGGTTCGAGACCCACCCTCAGCCCTTTTAGGACGAGCCGCCAGCCAAATAGTGGAACTTGTTCAGCTTTTTCAAAAGTATTTAACGAAAAGACGGTGCGGTTTGAAGGCGAGACAGGT
The DNA here is from genome assembly GCA_016785325.1 of Chascanopsetta lugubris. Taxonomy (NCBI): domain Eukaryota; kingdom Metazoa; phylum Chordata; class Actinopteri; order Pleuronectiformes; family Bothidae; genus Chascanopsetta; species Chascanopsetta lugubris. Next base: position 193,764 of record JAFBJT010106205.1, read on the forward strand.
CCGAATGTCACAGTAGACATCAAAATGACCAGCAGGTGGCGTCGTTAGAGGGAAGTATTCCTTTTTTACATTCATTAAAGAATGATTCAAAATAAAAGCATAGGGTCTTTTTTCTTAACTGGTCTCTCCTAGTCCAAGGCACTAAAAAAAAGGTCTGCGACCCACTTTTGGGTCGCGACCCGCCAGTTGAGACGCACTGGTTTTCAAGCATAACTCTGAATGAATGAACAGCAGATTATGACTCTGATTTGATGTTTCAAAGACGTTAAAAATAATTGAATGCAAATGGTTGTGTGCTTTTGCCTGTTAAATGACCTGAGTAGCCGATGTGTTTTCATTTTCTCCTTTGTTTTGTCGTCTCACGATCACGTAGTTTGCCGAGTGTCCGTCTGAAAAATCGACGTGACAGTTGCTCTCCTCTGTCTCCACTGTCCTCTAGGTGGAGCCACAGGGATTTCAGAGTCGTCCCACCTCCAAGAGTCCTCGGTTCACTACAACATTCCAGAGCTGCACAGCGCTCCCGGCCGACCGGCGCCACCGCCACATTCACAGTCGCACTCCAACGCACATCCATTTCCCCATCCGCTCTCACACTCTCACCCTCAGCCCAACGGCCAGCACTTCTCTGTGCCGCCGCACCGACAGACGTCGGGGATGAGAGAAGACCTGTCGGGTCCGGAGGACTCTGAGGAAGAGGAGGATGAGGAGGAAGAGGAGGGCCCCTCCACCAAGTGGCAGGGGATCGAATCTATATTTGAAGCCTATCAGGAATACGTTGAAGGTAAAATATCAGTCAACAAGCTCCTCAGACATGAGGATGTGTTTGTTTATTTGCTGGACATCAAATCAGCCTCATCACATTTGCTTTCCATCGTGTATTTGTGTGTATTTGTGTGTATTTGTGTGTATTTGTGTGTATTTCTTTAACCTCTGGTGTGTTTTTCCTCTTCTCTCCCACCAGAGCAAAGTCTGGAGCGACATGTGTTACAGAGCCAGTGTCGAAGACTAGAAGCTCAGAACTATAACCTCAGTCTGACTGCTGAGCAGCTGTCTCATAGCATGGGGGTATGACACACACAGACACACACACACACACACACACACACAAAAAACACCCTACTGCGTAATCCTGAGTCAGTGACTTCATTTCTGATGTTCTGCTTTTTGATTTTCCTGTGCAGTTCTCTCTTAAACCATTGAGTAACACAACATCGTCTATGTGCACACGCTTAAAGGTGCAGTGTGTAAGATTTCAGTCATTTTTCAACAACTTCTCATTTTCATGAATTTATAATCACCTAAAAAAAAATGTTTTCCATTACTCTTCAATGAGCCCATTAAGGTATAGAGTTTTAATGACAACTGAAGTCGACCATAGGTTCTCCTGCATGTTGATGGATACAACATGCAACTTCACCACTAGATGTCACCTAATCTTACACACTGGATCTTTAATGCAAAACAATAGCTGGTGTAGATGGTGAAATGGATGGATTATAAACATTAGTACTAATGTTCTTATGTGTATGTATGTATATATATTTATACATATATATATATATCATCAACGAATCAACTCCTCCCTCTTTCCTCGGCTCTGCAGGAGCTGATGTCACAGAGACAGAAGTTGGCAGTGGAGCGGGAGAAGTTACAAGCGGAGCTGGAGCACTTCAGGAAGTGTTTGACGCTGCCACAGACACACTGGCCGAGGGGCAGCCATTACAAGAGCTACCCTCCCAGGTGACCCCCACACGCCGACGCCACGGCTCCCGGCCCACCTCCCTTTTCAGACTTGACAACCCAGAGTTTATTTTCATAGCCTGGCCCACGCCGCTTCGGGCTGGATGAGATGAATGAATGAATGAGCGGAGCAAATGGAGACTTAGATGAATGCACAGCAGACAGGAACGGTCAGTGAAGGGCAGGCGGTCTCATGATTGTGGCCAGCCAGGGACTGCGCCGCAAGCCACCAACGTGTGCCAATGTAGCCAACCCCCGAGGTCCGTGCGAGTCACGGGGCAGCAGTACCTGAAGATCAACACACACACACACACACACACGCGCGCGCGCGCGCCCGCGCACCTGCTTTCTCACACACTCTCACACGCTCCCCACTGGTCCATTGTTCACTCCCTGCATCCCTCACTGCCACATCCACACAGACAATCCTGCCAATGAGGGAGCAGCTGCCGGCGGACGAGCGGCGTCAACAGACTCCAAAAACAAAGCTCCACACACGAAGGCTCCCGGCCAGTCAGGACGGACTCCCATCATCACATTGGCCACATGAGCTTTTGAACTGGAAATGCACTTAATAATGAAAAACGCTGAAGAACTACCTGGTGGTACTGTGTTACAACGAAGAACTGCTAAAAAAAATTTTAAAAAAATTAGGGAAGAACTTAGGGAAGAAAAAAAAATGCACATTTTCGGGGAGGGGGGGGGCGGGAATTAAGGAAATGTTTTATTTCGAAATAGAAAATTTGAGAATTAAGGATTTTAAAAGGTGCTTCAGCCTTGTATTGTACATAATATGAAGACTCAAAAAGAATTTTGTATGTTTCTATTACTTTAATCATTGTTCTTTTAAAAGAAAGCCTGCCATTTTTATATGTTTATGCTTTTTTGGGTTGGAAAAGAAAAGCCTTGCTTTTAGTGTTTGTACTGCTGCTGGCCAGAACTGTTCATTCTGAGACATTTAGCAGAGCGAGAGCAAACGGGATACACTCCTCCTCTCCTCTTCCTCCTCCTCCTCCTCCCCTCCTCCCCCCCCCCCCCCCCCCCCCCCCCTCCTCCTCCTCCTCCTCCTCCTCCTCCTCCTCCTCCTCCTCCTCCTCCTCCTCCTCTCCACACTCGGTCCCGGCACCGCGGACACAGCCGCCTCACCGCGACCTCTGACCTCAGCCAAGCTCAGTCAGAGGTTCTCCTGCCCCGTGGCGCCCGCCACTCCTTTCTGTCACCGCGCCTTTGAATCCCGACAGCTCCTCCCCTCCCGAGTCGTAAACACAGACCCACCTGAGGTCGCGATAGCTTTTCCACTCGCTCCTTTAGTTTTTGAAGACATGAAGAGTCTCTTAAAGCAGCCGCCTGCTGGAAACTGCTTCCTGATGCTTTCTCCAACCGCTGGACCTCCAGTTTGACATTATGTAGCATTTGACTCACACAACGCGAGGGTTTGCATAATGTTCCGCCTTAAAACATGAAGCCCTTAAACAGCAGTGACGAGAGGACACAGTGCCAAAATAAATTCCAAAAAAATTTCAAAAAAAACAGTAGCATCTTGGATTCTTGATTTTGAAATTAGGAAGCCAAACGTTCAAACCAGAACACCCGTCACACCTCCCGCCCACATTTCCATTATTTTTTTTTTTAGGATCTTTGCTCCCCCCAAAAGTTGCCAAGAAGTTATACGAATCAACTGGAAATCACACAAGGTCAATTCCAAGTGGGTGTTTCCCAGTACACATGAAATCCCAAAGGTTCGCTCCGCCTGTTTACAACCTGTTTAAGCCCCGCCTCCATTCTCTTCTGGAGCTGCCAATTTCACACCGTCTGACAACTTGCGTTGCCTCAGCCTCGGGGCCGAGGTTGTTGACACCGCGTAAAGATGATTGATGTTTGGTGGTGGGATAAAAGTTTTCAGGGTTGAACATTTTATTTAAAAAGAAAAATGGAAAGAATTTGCGTAATTTATAGACGACTGAAGCACAATTACTCTGTGTAATACGATACAGGACTTACAAGTGCCTCAAGAATTTGGGAGCATGTGAATGAGTTCAGTCCACGTAATTGACATTATACACGTACAAATATTGATTAGGTTGATTTTGACGATTACATGAAGTCATCCCCAAGAACTTAAAACAAAGACAGGTGTTATGAACGGGGCCTGAGAGGATCCGAGGGGATCCGCCTCATCCGTCTCATCTTCACAGAGCTGGACAGAGCCAAGCGCAAAGCCTATAATGAAGGAGCACACACACCAAGGGAAGCAGCCAATCAGCTGGGGTAGGACAGTGCTGTATAACGAGCCCCACCCACCCCTCGTTACCCAGCCTCCCCTGTGTCTCCCACCCACACACGCCCATGCAATAGCCCCCAGTACTCAGTGGAGGATGTCTAGATGCTGTGAAATCCTGTTTAAAAAAAAAAATTAATGTACTTGTTTGAATTCATTGTAATGTAATATATTCTTTGTTGAATGTAGTAATTAGGTATTTATGAATATATGGCTGTGATTTCAGACAAAAAAGAAAATAAAATATTTCAAAAATGTTAAATACCCAAAACCTTGTTTGTGGGTGATGGAACAAGATCACCGGAGGGTGCATGTCAAATCACACACATTTTACATTGAATTTTTTTTTAATCCTGAACTTAACTAAACCTTTGTCTACATCTGCAACCTCACACCCCTGACTAATATTATCTTGGGGACCATGGCTCCTACAATATAGTAAAATTAAGAAAATATGAATTAAATGTATAGAGGCTAGTATCTGACAGCACAAGGGGTCAAATGTAGAACTTTCCTTTTGACGGCAGAATTCGAGGGGACCCGTTATCATTTTTGGGGCTATTTCTACTGAAAAGTGAGGACAAGCACAACATGTCCTCTTTAAAGACAAACAGAAGTCTCATCAGCCTGATGCTGTTTTTTTTAAATCACCCAAAAGGCAGCTCTTGTCCTTGGTTCTCAGCAGGATGGGGGAATAAAAGAGCAAATGCTGTAAACAAACATTTATTTTTTTGTTATTCAACCAAAGATATGAATGCAAGGTGATTTCAAACAACCATGGCTTGAATTGACTATGCACATTGTGAAACAGTCAACACATTGATAGTTCATATGTTTGTACATATGTACAGTTACACAGGTTTCCTCTGAGAGTGGTCGAAATCCCTGAGGGCTAAAAAAAACCCTTCGCTTTCACACTCCAAGGCTCCAAGTCTCCACAAATCACAGAGAGAATATTCAGATCTGTTCAGCCGGAGATCAGCTGGCAGATCAATAGTCCATGAACTGTCCTTTACTGGACGTAGGCTGCAGGTTGGACCGGAGTTTGTGCATGAAGTTGAGAGAGTCGAGGAAGAACGATCGGATGGTGTTGATCTCCATCAGAGTCAGATTGTCCAGCTACAGAGGGAAACGTGGAGAGGAAGTCAGTTTTCAACAAGCAAGAATTACACAAGATACTGGATCTCTAAAGACCACAACCGAGGCTGGAGGAAGTATCCTCTGACTCTTTGTTACACAGTGAGCGATAAGATAAGATAAACATGATGAATCCCACAGTGACGAAAGTTCACTGTTTCAGCAGCTCAAGAGACAGATACAGAAAAAACAGTCTAAAAAAAAAGAGAAGAGATACAAAGAAAGATAATTTTACAGAGATATAAAGAAAGAGAGAAAATGTTTTAAAGAGGAGAAAACATTACATACACAAAAAAGGTTAAAAGGATGAATTGCACACCTTATTGCACATACTTACCATGACAATTCTACTCTAGTAGTAATATCAGCATCAGTGGTGATATCATCATAATATTAATAATATTTGATGATTGTAGCTATGATAACAATAATTATAACAATAACAGTGGTGATGATAATAACAATAATAAAAATACCAATAATAAAAGTGACACAATCAAAAAGGACCTTGAAGAGCAGAGCAAACAAATCAGTACAAACCAGTGAGCCTCACTGGTTTGATTTAAAGGTGCAGTGCATGATTGGTGGCTGGAGGAGTTGTACCTTGGCGTGAGCCTCCTGCTGGTTGATGAAGCTGTCAGCAGACAGACGGAGCTTGGCGATCCGCGTGTCCCAGATGTCTTTGACCAGTGTTCTGATCTCGTCTGCTTTAGGAATGTTGTCTGAGGCGCTGCAGGGAAAAAAAACACAAACAAATAAACGAACCCCCGTGTGGGGCAGAGCGGCAGATGCGTGGATGATAGTCTGCGGTACTCAGGTTTCCAATACGCACTGGTTCAGAAGCAGTTTGGTCAGCTCCATGTAGTAAGGACTGGGGACGGGTGTGAAGGTTTCCTCTTTTCTCTCAAGCTCTCGCATCTCCTCCAGTTTCTCTGTCCAACGGAGCATCGGCAGCAAACGGGTTCAAAACAGGCGTGTTAAGATCATCCAGGATTCTGGATTGTTGTGACTAAATCTCTGTGTTAATGGATCTGACTTGTCAAAACAAGATGAGAAGGTAAAGTGAATGGGGAATGTTTTTCCAAGGGGCTGTAAAAAAAAACAACAACAAGTCTGTGTTTGGTTTTAAGACTTTACATTGGACTTGTTGCAAATAAGAAATATGTTGTGTAACACCAGCCCCTACTGGACAAACCAGCACCTGTTGATACATTTTAGAGGAGTTGAGGATTCGATTTTGGACGTGAGGGGGAATGTTCACGACTCATGGAGAGAATAGAAGAATAGAAGGTTTTTAAAAGGTATTATCAGGGTGACATGGGGGGGGGGGGGGGGGGGG
>JAFBJT010106206.1:3004-17650 GCA_016785325.1 Chascanopsetta lugubris
CGACGCCTCTTTTTTTATTTTTTTATTTTTTATTTTTTATTTTTTGCAGTCGGAGCCTCGTCGAGTTCCCCTGAGACTTTTCCTGAAGAGAAGCACAAAGGAAAATATGGGAGACGTGTGAGGAGTGTGAGGATGAGGAGATGAAGGGGAGGAAGAACTGAAATACTCGCAGAGATGACTTTAGATTTAAAGTTTGTAAGTTACAGCTGTAAATGCGCGAAAGTTCCGCTCATTTGATGATGGCAATTTACAGTTATACTGAGCGATGGCTCCTTTCTATTAAAAAAACAAAACAAAACAACAACATACTTTAGTTTGAATTTAAATACTCTGCAGTCGTCATTATAACTATCATTTATTCCACTGACTCCACTTGAACCTGGGTACAGGTGCTGCCATCTTGTGCCAGTGACACTATACACAGAGCCATACTTCGTACTTGGTGATCATGGAGTCATGGTATCCAGGTCACATCAAGTAATTCTGCAATTCTGAGTCAGTCACAGCCGTCAATCATGTCATATTACTACTGATAGTTGGAATGAGTATTGACACTATAAAAACACGAAGTTACATGTAACTGATTCTAGAAAAAAATTGGGATATGTATTTTAACTTTTCAGTTTTGTCCACACCCCCTTTGTTTACATGTCATGGACAAATTATTTGACCTATACTGCAGCCAGCCACCAGGTGGCGACCATATTTGGCTTCACTTTTTGAGTTTTGCCATTTCATCAATCTTTATAAACTAATTTACATAAAATAAGAATGTAAAAAAAAAAAAAAGAGTAATTTACCAGTAACACTTTACCACTGAAAGTAAATCTATTTTCAGCGTGAAGCACAACAGAGCGGAACCAACAGACTTAGAGCAAATAGAAGCGCGCTCTCTCTCTCTCTCTCTCTCTCTCTCTCTCTCTCTCTCTTTCTTCCCTCTCTCTCTCTCTCTCTCTCTCTCTCTCTCTCTCTCTCTCTCTCTCTCTCTCTCTCTCTCTCTCTCTCTCTCTCTCTCTCTCTCTCTCTGTGTGTGCGCGTGCAAACACATGGATCAGGCAGCAGCATGTGTGCAGAGTGAGTGGGTGCAGTTAAGCACCTGAGCTCATCACTATTAGTTCATGTAATTACGTCTGGATCCAAAGAGGGAAAATCACATGCTTCACAATTAACATCACAGACACCAACACATCATTAAATCATCTTAACTCATGTATTATTGATAAATGTGCGGAATCCATTTCCCCAACCCTTTGTGTTGGACGAGCGGAGTTCATCGTGTAAGCGAGTGTTAAGCGAAAGTCCCCCACTGCAAATAACATGAATTGATTGCTGGCGGTCTTCAGTAATCATCAGTAATTGCTGCGTCATGGTAAATGATTATGTTTCTGAGTGAAGCAATCAGGGCTGACAGGAGAGGAAACGACTTTTCCTCTTCGAAATATTTTTTGGTTTTGTTTCGTAGCCTTGGATTCGCACTGGACGTCAGATTAGACGGGTTTAATGTTGATATCTTCTCATAATGTGTTAGGGTGTGTGTGTGTGTGTGTGTGTGTGGATTAAGTGAATTATAATTCAAGGGTTCTCACAATGCCCAATATCAAGTTGAAAGGAATTTGACACAAAATGAAATTTGGATGAAATGGCTTATTTGTGAGCATCGTCCATCTTTATATTGTTACTGAGCTATTATATATTATATTTCACTGTCTTTTCAAATGGGCCTACAATAGGTCAAACTGATAGTAATGTGCCAGTGTGGACACTAGTCTCCTCTACTGAATCATGAATAGGGGAGAGAGGAACAGCGCCTTCTATGTTAAATTGAAAGTTTTGATTTCAAATGAAATTGACATCCTTCTAATATTTTCACATGTTGTCTTCTGTCAAGTATCGCAGATAAGATGCCACTTTAAACTCTGAAACTTAATATGTATATATGAGTCGGTCTTCTTTTTAACAAGCAAAAGAAGAAGGTGTCTTTCAAATGTCTTTTCTCTCGTTTGACTGATTCACCAATTCATAATATTTGATAAATGAGTGGCATAACTGCTGGCTTGAACTCGCTGTCTGTGTCGCAGACTCCCCCTCTCTTGTGCTGTGGCCCCCGATGATTGTCAACATCCTCCCGCTGCTCCGCCGGCGCAGTCGGAAGCAGCGCTGCGCTCAAATGAGGCAGGATCTCTCAAAGTGTGAAACACAGACCCGACGAGAGGCAGAGACGTCTCACCCCGTACGCCAGGACCCGGCCTGCCAGCGCCGACACAGGTGGGAGACGGTGACAAAACACACACACACACACACACACACACACACACACACACACACACACACACACATACACACAGAACTCTCTAAATTGGCACTGCTCTCGTGCGGCTGCTGCGCCAGCCGACAGATGCAGCTCAGCCCAAACCAAAGTGGGTGCCGCAGGGCGGCGCGTGGAAGGAACGCGCCTGAGCTTCGCCTCATGTCGCAACAACCCGCGCATGCTCGCAAACGCCGCCGAACATTAATGATCATCCATTCAACCGACGACGGATGTGGTGCAGGCGGACCGTGTTTGCCGTTGACCACAAAACCATCAGTCCACGCGTTTTTAATAACTGACCCTTCCGTTGGCTCGGCATCCGGTAATATCCACACGCCGTCGCACCCGCAGCCCCGAGAAACGCCCCGAGGCCAAACCGAACCAGACCGGGCCAGAGCCGGACTTCTGCACCGGGGTCGAACATCATTCTTGAGGGAAACGGTGGTTGTTCCGCTGACAGAAGCCAGATTAGCAGACTGATGTTGCGCATGCTGCGCGCGAGAAGGTGCGGACCCGAGGACCGCAAGTCATCTAACTCCCGTGGGACCGAGTCCAAGTCCAGAGGTGAATTCGGGAGAAGGTGCGCAGACTCATCGGGCCATTAGAGTTGTTCTGTTCACGTATCTGTTTTAGCGGAATGATTCATACCTCCCTCATCGGGGTGTTGTCACAGTGGTGACACACTTGAAGTTCGAACCCGGCAGCTGGTCTTGTGTGTGCAGAGATTTTCACTGCGATTCTTCCAGCAGTCGAGCATGAAGCTTAGCTTGTGTACAGTCTGAAACTGCTTGTTTATGTGTTTCTATTGATATGAAAGATGCTGTTGTTTGCTTAATGTCACCTGGGATTATCTCTAGTCGTCCTGTAACCCTGTATCATGCTTTCAAACGGTGATAGTTAAAGGTGGTGACGTAAGAAACTTTTCCTATCCTTTTAAGTAACAATGCCAGTCTTCCCCAGCAGAGGGGGCATTCTTAATAATCGAAAACGTCCCGCGCCTACTTTAAACACTCGGTGCTCAGGGCACAGTGTCTCGTCCGAAAGCTCCCCAAAATTCAGACGGGACGAGCTGGGAATTGAACCCCTGGCCTTCCATTTTGGGCACAACCCGCTGTTGCGCTCCGTGCCGCTGCTTTCATCCAGCATGTTTCCACGGTAACTCCATTCCTGTCATGTACCCGAGTGGTCCAGTACCGCGAGCTCTCGTCTCGCCACCGCTCTCTGAGGCGAGCGGCGGGGCGCGGCGCGGCGCCGCAGGGAATCTCGTCAGTCACCGAGGCGCAGGACACCTCCCCGACGAGGTCGCAGGGGTCGGCCATTTTGAGATTAAAATTGCTCCATCCATCCACCGGGTCCTCTCCCCTCGGGGCGGCCATTATCGTGGCGGATCGCCGTGCCAAAAAAAGCTCAAATGGAAATGTAGCGCACCACAGGCGGCGACCTTCCAACACACTGTCATCTCTCCGCAGGTCCGTGCGTCTTGAGAGATGATGATGGTCGTTGGTTCGATTCCGTTAGTGGGCGATGATGAGGCTTCAAGTGGTGGAGTTCATGGTTTGCGCAATTTGGTGTGCGATTGGAAACCGCGAGGTCGTCCGGAGAATGGATCATTTCTCTGCCAATGCTCACATTGTTGTTAATGTTTACTATTTACACACGTGTGCGTGTGCGTGTGCGTGTGTGTGTGTGTGTGTGTGTGTGTGTGTGTGTGTGTGTGTGTGTGTGTGTGTGTGTGTGTGTGTGTGTGTGTGTGTGTGTGTGTGTGTGTGTAGCCAGCAGCCGGACTGGGCAGGCCGCCTGGTTAAGGTCTCAGCGCCCAAAGGTTTCACACAAACACAGCTGTCAAAACTGGCACACAACCCTTATTAGTGCTCACACACACACACACACACACACACACACACACGCGCGCGCTCGTGGGAGTTTTGTTGGACTCTTGGTTTTTGTGGTTTAAGGTTATGTGGGACCACACAGCTCTCAAGCTTTTATCCACCCATCCATTATTTCTTCCACAAAGTAAAAAATGAAATAACTTTGGGGTATTTTATTTTTTTTTTCTGGAGAGAGAGAGAGAGAGAGAGAGATTCCAAACACTTCACTGCACTTTATCATCTCTTCACGGACGAGGATGAACATTAGACTTGCCGCCCCTCATACCTTTAAAAGCGATTCCACCTTTCGTGTGTAATATGTGAAGACACAGAGGTGCAGCACATAACAGCTGACCATTAGATCAGCAGCTCGGGAAATGATTGACGTATATGATCCAGGTCCAGGCGGCTGCCTCCTTTAAAAAAATGTATTTTTTTTAAATTTTTTTTTTTTAATGATTTTGTGAACCCTGGTCTTCTAAGGTGTCGTATTCCCCCAAAATACACAACTAAACCAAAAGTGGCTGTGGACGCATCCTTTGGATAGAAGGTTGAATCCTGCGTCGCTCGGTCACAGAGGGAATCAGTTCATGAAATTACTTTTTTTTTTTTTTTTTTTTTGCATCGTAACGACCTGCTCGCAGACGGCATCTCTCATTATCGCGCTTACATTTTTAAAGATTGCGAGCGCAACTGTCGACTGTATTACAGATAATATTTGCCTAATTTCCCCCCGTTCATGAATGAGGTTCTAATTATTATTTGTTCTCTTCATTTCTTGCAAAAGAAAAGCAATAATTTGGCGGCGCCGTTTGTGCGCAGGTGCCCCGCTGCTGCTGGTAATGAGGCGGAGGAGATTATAGATGACAGATCAGTTTGTTTATCTCACCATTGTAAGTGAATGAACGAGGTAGAACTCTACGACGTGGCGCTAACAGATGTTCGCACGATGCACTGGTGTGATATGATGGAAACGGGATATATTTCATATTGTCATACGCTATAGTTTCTCCGCCGCCGCTTGGTCCGTATCTACTGAAGATGGCATTAAAGGTGCAGCGTGTAAGATTTGGTGACATCTGGGGGTGAAGTGGCGTGTTGTATCCATCACCTCACCCTCACCCTTCTCAACATGCAGGAGAACCTGTGGTCAGTTGTCATGAGAGCTCAAAGGATGTTTGGTATGTCCACTCTGGGCTACTGTAAAAACATGGCGGCCCAAAAATGACATGTAGGTGCTTATAAATACCTGAAAATGACAGGATGTCTTGGTTTTGTAAAGTATTCAGAAGTAACAAAAGTGACCAGAATCTTACACACGGCACCTTTTTTAAATCTGAATTGATGAGGGAGGGGGTTTGCACGTGTTTGTCTGCCTTGGAGCGACGGGGGAGCCCCAGAGGGGGGCAGGGCATCTAACGTGAGTGTGAGGGTGGAGTGTGTTTGTGTACGAGCAGCGTCAGGAGGGGCAGCATGGCTCAGGCAGCAAGTGCCCGAGGGGTAAGGAAGGACCGGGATGTATTTGTTTGGAGATGAATAAAACATACACACACACACACACACACACACACACACACACACATGCAACGCATCTAATTGGCAGAAGACAGCTGCTGCCAACCAGAAAAACCCAAGTGAAAGTGCTCATCATGCTCTGGCCCAAAGGCAGCCACGCCACACTTCACAATTTCCCAGCATGATAATGAGCGCAAATGTGCAGCAAATTCATTTCCCATCCAAAGCGTTTTATTTACAAGTCGTATAACAGCACAAGGGCTAACAGCCATTTGATCGCCATAATCCCCTCATCATGGATACGCAATGTTTTCTTTGCATAGATTCATTTGGACTCGCGTCGAGCCGACACTCTTGGCTCCTGAGCGGAGAGGAAAAGCCATTATAGTCGTCTGCTGTGGGTTGTTTGTTTTCATTTAACACTCAAGTGGTTTTTAGAGCGTGCGCGTTATAGCTATTTACACAATTATACCTGGCCAGGTATGGATGTTCTTGTTAAAGTTACGAGAGTCTGTGAGTGCGCGCGTTAATGGAATTCGATGGCTGATCCCGACAAGAAATTTCATTTTTGCTCTGAAAATGGCAAAAATCCACATAATTGGTTTTTATTCCAATGTGTGTAATTACTGTTAATATTTGATAAGAAGTTTAATCCTACCATCGTTTTCATTATTTTTCTCTCTATGATCAAAGTGAAAGGGTGAGGGGTTCAATGACTGGATTGGAATTTAAACACGAAAACGTTCAATGTTTAAAGCTCTGCTTGTTGAACGGATCCCAAAGTCGGTACTTCGAAAAGTTCACGGCTCAGCGGGAAAATGTCACAGGAGAAGGAGTGTTATTATCATTTCATTTTATCATTTTATTTTGTGTATGATTTTTTGGCTTCCCCTAACCTCGGACCTCGAGATGCAGCCTGGATGACTTGATGGCCACACAAGGGTGATGAATGAGGCGCGTGGGGGGGCAACAGGGCACATGCACAGAAATCAGTGTGGGCAGTGATTAAAGGTTTAATTCTATGTTGTTTTGCTCCAAAATGGGAGTGGCATCCCTTGAATAATTGGGCTGATACCCGCAGTCATTGATCCATGGTGAACAAAGACTTATTGGTTGCTCTTATGTAGAAGTGGTGATTGGGAGGGGGGGGGGGCTTGCACAGCTGCCCATTGGGGGGGGGGGGGGGGGGGGGGCTTGCACACCTGCCCATTGATCCAAAGGCAAAGGGTTGTATAGACACGCCGAGGGAGCGGCAGGTTGTGGTGGGAAAACAGGAGGAAAGAGAGACATTATTTTTCGCCGCTCCCTTGTTTCAATCCAGCACATTGGAATGTGAGACGGTGCCTCGGCGACATTGTTGAGATGTGCACGAAGACGGCGTCGCTGTGGAGGAGAGTCGCGGTGAGTGAAAGATGGCGAGGAGGCAGATGGCGCGGTTGTTTACCGAACTCGGCAAGAAGTGCCACAAGTCAGTCTCTCGTCGCGCTGATCCTCTCGCTCGCTCATTTGAAATACTGTCTCACTGATGCGTGATGCATAAACTGTCTCCTAGCCCCCCCAAAAAACCCCCCCCCCCCCCCCCCCCCCCCCCAACCCAACCTGCGTCTCGCTGCAGTGTCCCCGCTGCCCAGCAGATGGCAGCAAAGCCACACGGACCCGCTGGAAATGAGAAGTTGTTGGGTGAGTTTTCCCAGATGGTGAGTGGCACACAGGAGTACCTCTGCCACCCCCACCACCCATACCACCCTGCACTCCACCCTCCACTCCACCCTCCACTCCACCCCCCCCAGGGAGTGCAGACGGGTCCTTTTCAACTCTCTTCAATCGAGTTCACATGAAGGCAGACGGGGACCCGCCGCCTCTTTTACAGCAGGAGCTCCACAAGAGTTACGACAAGACACAGATCCAACAGACCTGGCCCTTGACAGTGACAGAGAGAGAGAGAGAGACACACACACACACAGAGAAGAGAGAGAAACCGAGAAGAGAGTTACTGGCAGAATGAAACGGCATATTTTATTACAGAATGCAGTTGACAATCAACACAAATGAAATAAAGGCAGATGGTTGACTCTCCGCTGGTCCTTCATCCAACTTTGATCCTGCAGTTTCAAAGCCTTGGGGTGGATGTTCCGCAGGATCGCCGCTCTTCTCCTGCATCTCCTTTTTTTTTTCTTCTTCTAATTAATGCTCCGCTACATGTGAAACCCAGGATTAGATCAGGCCAGGGAAATCAATGGCTGACAGTGCAGGAAAAAAGAGGAGGGGGAGCAGCATAGGCAGGCGGGCGGACAGGCGGGCAAACCGTCACATCTTAATCAGGGTTGGCGAGGAACAGAGGTAGCGGTGCCTCCGCTGAGGATGAGTGAGGGTCGGCCTGAGTCACGCGAGTTGTGTTACCGCAACACATGTAAGCCGGCGTCAAGGGCGAGATTACGAGAGGGCAGCGTGTGATGTCCGTGGGAGAGGTTGGACCCCGATGTTCCCACACGGAAGGACCCAACCCATCCCTGGAAGTCACGGAGGCATGCAGGCATACGCAAGACTGCAGCCTCAGCAGCAGCAGCAGCAGCAGCAGCAGCAGCAGTCGTGGGAATTGGAGCTATCCAGCAGCGTGTGTTCAACACTCCACTGCGCTTGCATGGTTTCAGCAGGCCGCTGAATCCTGCCAATTTCAAAACGCGTGAAAAGAGAATTCAGGGCGGCGCTTTGCTTAAATTGTTTGATTTTTTTTTTTTTTTTTTTTACAACTCTTGAACTTTTTAATGAGAAAAAAACAGCTGGAGATTCATATTAGTGCTCCTCTCGAGGGCATGAGGGAGTGCTCCAGTGATCTTGCATTCATGACTTTGGTTCTTGTTGAGAGTTCATGCCTCAGAAATGTCTAGTGGTGAATTTAAATTTTTCAGTTGCTGCTCAAGGTGATGCAGTAACATTTACTCTCGACAGTGTCGGGCGCTTATTTTCATGTTCTTATACACCGTCCACTCTCATTGATGCTGCCTCCATGTTGGAAAAGCACCTGAAGATGCCATTGAAGTTGGGACGGTGGCAATCCAGACACCAGGGGGCAGTGGAGATCCAAAACTACAGCAAACGTGGCAACAGGGAGGAGGGGAGGTTTTTCCCTGAGGCCCAAACAAAGCAACATCATAGAGATCATCTGTAGTTGCAGCATCTCGCCAAAAGGTTCCTGGTATTCTAGTTGTTTGAACACTTGCCTGCACCGCCCCCTATGGTTTTAAATGTGCTTTCACTCAGATCTGTAAACTTTTTAAAAGTGCACACATATGGAAAACAGGATAGAGTGCAGACCTGGTAGCTCTGTCCTTCTCCATAAATATTGCTAGAGAGCCCAGATGAATGGGTCGGTGGAGGCATTTTACCAGAGCTGCATGGAGACAGTCCCTTGAATCACTTGCGCGCCGAACTGCAATAAACCCGATAGTTACACCTTTTAAAAATGTCACCATAATCCTCACCTTTGAATAAAGTTTGCTTTTCCAATGAAAAGTGAAATAACTCCACCCCCCCCCCCCCTCTTATCTCACATCAAAGTCCAATGACTTTGACTGTAAAGTGGTGCAACACTGAATCGCGATTTAAACTGTTTGATCGCCAACATAAACTGAGCTTAAAGTTTAGGAGGTGCTGTGAACTTTACAGTACAGCAGCCCTGTAAAAGTTCTTTTTCCTTCATATCTTTTTTTTTTTCAATTTTATTTGAGTGTAGTTATATATATATATATATTCTTTATTTTTTGAGGGGCAGCCCATCTGGGTCCACCTAGCTGAACCTCACTCCGGCAGAGCAAGGTTGTTGTTGTTGTTGTTCCCAGTGAACTTGACCACATTTAATGACTGTGCTGTGTCTTCACACCACACTGAAGCTCTCTGCAGACCCGGCTGTGGACACAGGGGGCCACGGCCGCCCTGAACCCCAGTATAGATGAACTCCTCTCAGGACAAACCCGCTCACTTCATTTTGACAGTAAATGCCTTGGTTTGACTTTATGGACATTTTCAAACTCCTCTGTAAACAGAGCTGCATCCTCAAATAAGTCTGTGTGTGTCGTTCAGATATATTCTGAGCCTTCGGAGTCAGCATCGCCTTCTCTAAATATTTTCCTCTGTGCCTAAACCCCTTTAATCCACAGAGCTGGTTCCAGCGTATATTAGAAATTAAAGACTTTGCTTATCAGTGTTATTTACATCGAAATGCATGCAGGACCATTTGAAAGGTGTGTGTGTGTGTGTGTGTGTGTGTGTGTGTGTGTGTGTGTGTGTGTGTGTGTGTGTGTGTGTGTGTGTGTGTGTGTGTGTGTGTGTGTGTGTAGTTGATGGGACATCCACCTACCAAGAAGTAACTCCTGGGGCTGACAGATGAGGCCAACATGGAAGTTGAGAAACTTGCAGTTCACTGGGTGGCCACTTGAGGCTGGCTCCAAAAATGAGTCAATCGCCACAGACTCCCATGTTAAAATGGTCAACTTTAGATGTGAATCAAACATTGAACTACATGTTACCGGAGAGGGTAACATGTACTTCACTCATTTTTATTCGATTGAGGTTTAAATTTGTGTGTCGTTGGGGGCGTGGCCTCTTGAGTGACACCTGGCCGGACCTGGCAGGGATGAAGCTCATAAGCGCTCTGCGGAAACCCATGCGTTACAGCGTCATGGGCTCTTCGTCCATCTTCACATGTCATCATCCATGTCAATAAATACTCTAAACTGTATGAAGGCCAATGTTACAATACGTTTTGGAGTAGTATTTGTTCCTGTGTGGCTGAAAATCCTTCACTCCTCTCTGTGCCTTCGTCGCTGTCGGCTCCAGGTCTGAGCCGAGCCTCCGGACTGGAGCCTCTGCACTTCACAATTAGCTTGCTAAGCGCCGTCCTTCCATTCACAGTGGTTTTAATTCAAACCAGTACACGTAGCCGGGCCCCCGGGGACACGCTACCTGCGGCAGAACATCCTGCTGAAAAGACAACTGTGCACTTTTCCATCAAAGATTTACATTGATTTTTTTTTTTTTTTTTTGCTAAAGGTCTGCAAAGCAAATGATGGGGTATTAAAATGCAAGAAAGTTTTTAAGGCGGATGCAAGTGTGGGGTCAGGTCAGTGGAGGTTAATGCGCTCAGTCATTGTAATGATGCACTCGCCTCAGGATGTATATATATTTTTTATGTTGTAAAAATGAAGAAGAGCTGATTCTGCAGTCCAGACCATAAAATACATCATCTCCCACATCAGCAGTTGGCAGTCCATATTGTCTGCCTTCTGATGTTGGAGCCGTTTACAGGATTCCGCCTCAGGTTAATGTAATTGCACATGCGAGCGAGTCAAGCACATGAGTCATGTCGGAGATTTCCTCTGTGCCGTCCTCATGGCGGTGACTCGCTGGGAAATCACGTACTATTACATTAAAGAAGGAAGTAACTGCAGGCTTCGCCCTGTGAGCTCAGGTGGTACTTACGGTAATTTGTCCATATAAAGAGAGGCCCACAATACTTTGAAGATATCGTACTATTCAAATACGAACCGGTGCTGGCACTCTGAATTCTGGACTAGAACTCAACAGCACCCTCTTGTGGTATGTTACTCTCTTTGCAATGATACCAATATGCCAGTAACTTCCAGTAATATGCAAAGTAACTTCACTTAAAGTCATTTTGAATCCAATCAGTTCTAATCAATCAGAATTAACGAGGCGGAATAGATGTAGATGATGCTTCACTTGACGGTATATTTTTTTTAATGCTAGCTCCCAGGATGCTAACGTCATCTGCGAACGCACCAAGGGATTTGCTATTCAGGCCCCGTCGCCATGTCTGGCTTTGCATTTTATATTGCAAATATTGTGATTGAGTGTTGTGTGCACCAATTTATGCAAAGTGTACGCACTGAATTGTGACTTTAATTTTTAATTCATTCAAATGCGCGGTCATGGTCTGTAGCATTGAAAGTAGAGTTCGGGAAGTCATCTGAAATCGTAGCACGTGAACTGCCACTGTTGCCGTGCACAGTAAGAAATGGGATGAAAGAGTATGCTCGTTTTATTTGTATTATTTTTAAGAGCGAGGATGAGTTGCTCCGTTAACCGCCAGTCACGTCGTCCGCGGGTGATGTTGTGGTAGCGACAGCTCAGGAGGAGAGGGTGGGGGGTGGGGGAGGGCAAGGGGGGGGGGGGCGCGCAAGAGCACAAAAAAAAAGAAGGGGGGAATGGCGCCAAAACAAGGGAAATGATTGAAAGAGAGGAAGAGAAGGTGATAAAAATATACACGACTCCGCTGGTACTATTTTTCTGCCGTGCATGTACGAGACGGATTTAAGCAGGAGGAGTCACGGCTGAATGCAGATTTGCTGGAAACGTTCCCACCCGCGTCACAGAGCCATGATTTCCGAGGCGTTCAGCCGCAGACGAGGTGCAACAGGTGATTGTAAACAAAGACGAACCGGGGGAAACGAACAACAACAACAACAACCCAAAATAATGCTGTCTGGATGTTAATGACCACACACCATTGGCCCCAAGCCTCTTTAGACGGCAGATGTTGCACTTGAGGGAGCGCAGGATTTATAATGATTGCAGGAATAGACGGTTGTAGAGGCTCGAAATGCATGAAACTAACACTGATATTCATCTATTAAATTACCAGCAGTATTTCATCTCGATTTTCATTTGCAGTACCAAGAATAGTAATGCGGAAGTGGGGATACTTGCGGTTCACAGGGTGTCCACTTGAGGCTAGCTTCAAGAGCGAGTCAATCCCCACTGACTTCCATGTTAAAATGGTCAACTTTAGAGGGGAAGTAAACATGTGTTGTTGTTTTTTTTTCTAACTCCCTTATTTCTGTTCCATTGAGGTTTGAAATGATGCATCATTTAGGGGCGTGGCCTCCTCAGTGACATCTGGGCTGACCTAGCACCTTCCGTGGATGCTGCGACAGCACCATGGGCCCCACCCTAGCGCTATCTGTTCTCCGCCTCTTCGTCCATTTTTGGACGAACCAGGAAGTAGGAGGAGTCGGGCATCGGCAAAGATGGCGACAAGTGAACCGCCTGCGTTGAGCCTCATCGTACGGCCACAGGAAACTCCGTGGAGAGACGTTTTAACGTGACAGTTGGGGAAAAGTGTAGGAAGAAATTTGGCGGGAGTTAGGAGGTTCAGAGGAAGAGGAGAGGAAACGGAAAAGGGCGGATGCACGGCAGAACATTAAAGAGGAGTGGGAAGATGAACACGGGGGGGCGGGGGGGGGAGGGGGGGGCGACGAGCGACAGAAACCCAGACTGAGGCCGGGGAACGTGGAGGAAGTAGCTCCCTTAAGCATCCCTTAAAAATAGCGCACGCCACAGCAGACTGACCAATTAGAGTGGAAAAACAAAAACTGTGACTTTCTCATTACGAATCATTCTCTGTGAAGTTGTTTGTTTATATTCCGGGTCGCGCACTTCTACCGTCGCCTTGTTCTTTCGCTGCGATATTAATTTCAGGTGCGTCGCGAGGCGAAGAGTGACACGTCCAATTGAAATGAGTGATCCATGCAGATGATCTCCGTATTGCAGTCTGTGTTTTAGCATCTATTCCTCTGATCTCACTCAGGCGTTTATAACTTCTTCTTCTACTCTTTTCTTCTTTGTTTCTCGCTTCATCTCTCCTCCTATCTCGACATGGCCGCAGCCTCTCTCTCTCTCTCTCTCCTCTCTCCTCTCTCCTCTCTCTCTCCCCTCCCCTCCCCTCTATTCGCTCCACTCTTCACTTTAATAGCACTCTCATCAGACGGCTTGTCCGAAAACGGAGCGGGCCGACAAAAAGACTTAAGCTTTCACAGTCTGTCGGGAAACTGTGTCGCCGGGCGGCTTTCAATCTCTTTCTCGGGGGCCGATCGATAAACTTCACGGGAGTTGACCCGAGCGAGCAAGAAAAACGATTCAAGACCGCCGAGCTTACGATGGGATGTCGACATCTGTACTTTGGACATCTGACAGTGACTGTGTCAGAGTTGACTTTATTCACAAATGGTGTTGAAAGCTTTCTTTAGTTTTCCGAGTGTCTACAAAGAAGAACTCGTCTGAGGACAATGGGGATTATTTTGTGATTGTGTCATCCGCCTCCTGATTGGCTCTTCAGTCATTGCTCCAACACTATTCATAATTGCAGAGCAGTGATGATGCCTCTTCTCGTTGCAATGGTTCTAACTTTGCGATCATAGACTGTGAGTGAAGATGAACGTAATGTCCGTGACGTCCCCCATTGGTTTCTGTGGAGTCCTTGTTGTGGGCGGGTTGCTTGCCGATGCTTGACTCCTCCTACTTCCTGGCTCACACAAAAATGGGCAAAGAGCAATAGTCAGAGTTGGGGTGGGACCATGGTGCTGTCAAAGCATCCACAGAATGTGCCAGGAGAGACCACGCCCCTATTGGACGTTTTTCCACTTCCACAGTGGCCCTATCCATCAGCCCTGGAGGTTGCTGCTCGTCTGTAATTAAAAATATTATATATCTTTCCCGCAATGCTATGAGTTGATACCTGACTAGAGATACAACAGAATGAATATATTAGGGTCAGGACATCAATGCCATCGGTAATAGTCCATTAGATCCTGTTTAACATTTTCTTTATCACTCACATCAGAATCAATCACTTCAAATTTTTACAGCAGGCGTTGAAAGTTTCCGCTGCTTACGTAAAGTTGCTGACACGATATATTCGGGGCCGTCCTGCCACAGTTTTACTGCATCCAGAGAGTGAGGTTACTAATCTGACAGCAGTAATATGGGTCATATACTGTAGCCGCAGAGGACGCCTCCCTCTGGGCTTGGTGCAATGATTAGAAACCCTGCCCCCACCCAAACCCCTCCAGCAGTAGAAGACCTATATTCCAGAGGAGGAGAAAAATATAAATTAAGAAAAACAATGAAATAAAAAAAAAAAAAAACAACATTCTT
>JAFBJT010106206.1:18638-23638 GCA_016785325.1 Chascanopsetta lugubris
ACGACAACACACTCGTGACCATGACAACAACAACACACACTTCCTGTTGTCGACAGATTTCTAGCTTTTGTTTACGTGGGTTTTCAAACATTTGTACGACCAAGTTTCTGATGAATATCTAATAATACATTTAAACAGCAGCTTCCTTTTCTCATTTTTACAGATGTTGTGTTTGGATTAGTTAGGGCTAGTGGGTTAGGGTTAGTTAGGGTTAGTGGGTTAGGGTTAGTGGGTTAGGGTTAGTTAGGGCTAGTGGGTTAGGGTTAGTGGGTTAGGGTTAGTTAGGGTTAGGGTTAGTTAGGGTTAGTGGGTTAGGGTTAGTTAGGGTTAGGGTTAGTTAGGGTTAGTTAGGGTTAGGGTTAAAAGGTTAGGGTTAGTTAGGGTTAGGGTTAGTGGGTTAGGGTTAGTTAGGGTTAGGGTTAGTTAGGGTTAGGGTTAATGGGTTAGGGTTAGTTAGGGTTAGGGTTAGTTAGGGTTAATGGGTTAGGGTTAGTTAGGGCTAGTGGGTTAGGGTTAGTTAGGGTTAGGGTTAATGGGTTAATGGGTTAGGGTTAATGGGTTAGGGTTAGTTAGGGTTAATGGGTTAGGGTTAGTGGGTTAGGGTTAGTGGGTTAGGGTTAATGGGTTAGGGTTAATGGGTTAGGGTTAGTTAGGGTTAGTGGGTTAGGGTTAATGGCTTAATGGGTTAATGGGTTAATGGGTTAGGGTTAGGGTTAATGGGTTAGGGTTAGTTAGGGTTAGGGTTAATGGGTTAGGGTTAGTTAGGGTTAATGGGTTAGGGTTAATGGGTTAGGGTTAATGGGTTAGGGTTAGTTAGGGTTAATGGGTTAGGGTTAATGGGTTAGGGTTAAGGTTAGTGGGTTAGGGTTAATGGGTTAGGGTTAGTGGGTTAGGGTTAGGGTTAATGGGTTAATGGGTTAGGGTTAGTGTTAGTGGGTTAGGGATAGTTAGGGTTAGTGTTAGGGTTAGGGTTAGTGGGTTAGGGCTAGTGGGTTAGGGATAGTTAAGGTTAGTGTTAGGGTTAGTGGGTTAGTGTTAGGGTTAGGGTTAGTGGGTTAGGGTTAGTAGGTTAGGGTCAGGGTTAGTTAGGGTTAGTAGGTTAGGGTTAGGGTTAGTTAGGGTCAATTTCTTTAGTTTAAAGTCGAGTAGAATAAATCTGTAATTCAACATCTACTTCTCCTACGTCTACTGAAAAACCATGGCTGCCCCCATTGAGAGGACCCACTCCTGAGGTCATGGAAAGAGGAAATCATATCAAAACATAGATTTTTTTATCTACACATAGAAGTAAAAAAATGCACCACATTTTACACATTGCACCTTTAAGTTTTCATCACCAATCACTCGCCGCCTCTGATCAGCCGGTGGGTCCTGAAGATCAACCCGGAGATGGGAAGGATCAGACGTCCCTGTGAGACCAACTGTGATTGGTCAACGCGGGCTGAGTGAATCAAATCTGATTGGATTGCATTGGGTTTGATTCGGGGGTCGGGCTGACAACTTTTTGAACCTCGCTTGTAGATGACCTCGCACACGTGACGGTGACACGCTCGCGACCTCGGAGCTGAGGTCGGACTCTGACATCACACGGACGCCGGCGAGGTCACGGTTCAGCCATCTGATTGGTCCAGGGACGGAGCGGACGTCCACTGTAACACGGCGTTCGATGCCCCGAGCGCAGAGGACCACTGATTGAGCCTGTTAATGCCCCGCTCAGTATTCAGTGGCCGGGTTCAGGGCAAAAAATAAAAAAATCAATCCTTATTTGCTCGGACTGAGACGCTGTTTGCTCATATTTAGAGTTAATAGATTCAAATGGCTCCTGGGACGCGAGCAGAGTGGAGGCGAGGGACTGTGACAGGAGAGGCAGCAGAGCAGGAAATGGAATGATTATTCATCTTTGGACTGAGTCAACATGTGGCTCCTCCACATGTTGACTCTGTTGCTGTCTCTGACTCTTGCCGCTCCAGATTCCATTTGTGTCGTATCCTTTGTTTGTTTGTTTTTCTTCCAAATCACCAAAATTCAGCTCCAGCTGCACCGTTTTATACATGACGCTCGAAGAAAGAGAGCCAAAATAGGCTTTTATTTTGAAATGCTGCAGTTTCCTGTGTGTGTGTGTGTATGTGTGTGTGTGTGTGTGTGTGTGTGTGTGTGTGTGTGTGTGAGTCTGTCATGCTTGATGTTTACAGTGTGAGTCCCATACCGGACGCAGCCCTCGCATGTAAACATCGAGCATGACAGAATCACAGCCACAGGAAACGGAAGCATTTCAAAATAAAAGCATTTCTTCACGTATAAAACAGTGCAGCTCGTACTCGGCAGAGCGAGCCGGGCTGTGAAATGTCGCTCCATCCCCCGGTTCGGCACAACAGCAACATTCTGACCGAGCCGTTGGCAAATCAACAACAACGTTGGCTGACAGTCGCCCGGCGCTCGTGTCGAACAGCCGGTGCGACGAATCAAGCGCTCCCCACCGCTTCGCCTCCCCACTTGTAAAAATCCATACGTTATTATCTTTCCTACACACTCACGTCCCACCCCTCTGCACAGCTGGCTGAAGGACTTCCTCTCCCTCTCTCTCCCTCTCTCTCCCTCTCTCTCTCTCTCTCTCCCTCTCTCTCTCATCACAGCCGGCAGATGTTTGTTGTTAATTAACAACCTGCCGGGGCAGATGTACGGGGTCGAGTGCTTCATGCCATCTCGTTGGGAACCTGACCAAAACGAAAAATTCAGAGGTGGCTCTGCACTCTGAGAGAGGGAGCGTGTGTGTGTGTGTGTGTGTGTGTGTGTGTGTGTGTGTGTGTGTGTGTGGTGGGTCTAAAGGGGTCAGTTGGTGCCTGGTTGTAAATGGGTCCGTGGGCTAAAGAGAGGCAGCACAGGTCAGGACATAAACACTGAAGCCAATTACAGGCTCAACAAGCGAGGAGAACATTTAATGGCTTCTCTCTCTCTCTCTCTCTCTCGCTCTCTCTCCCTCTCTCTCTTTCCCTCTCTCTCGCTCTCTCTCGCTCTCTCTCTCGCTCTCTCTCTCGCTCTCTCTTCAATAAGTGGTGTGTCGCTCCAAGCACATTTAGCTCTCTCTCTCTCACATACATAACCACCGAGCGGCAACCAGCAGGTCTGACAGACGAGTCCAGTATAGGAGTGGAAACACTTGCAGTTCACAGTTTGGCCACTTGAGGCTCCAAAAGTGAGTCAGTCCTCATAGACGCCCATGTTAAAACTTCAGAGGTGATGAAACACGTTTAAAGTCTGGCACCATCTACAGTTTTGGTCTCGATCAGTCACATGTTTCCCCCGTCACAGCTGTACAGGGGCGGGGCTTATTCTAATTCTCTCCAAGTATGAAATTGTGTATCATTAAGGGGCGGGGCGCACCTATGCCTGTAGGTGGCGCTGCAGCCCTATTAACACTCCTATGTTTTCCATCATTTACTAACACCTGACTTGAACACGTACGAACTTAAAATAACAAAACATTCGCACAAAGGTCAAAACCAAACATGTTTAGCTTGCAATTTCACCCCCACACCAGCAGGGGTGCTGCAGCCACCCCAGCGTGCCTACTTTGATACTTAACTAACTTTAGTTTTCATTCATTCACAAACAAACTGAGGAAGGAGAACAAGACGATGGACTAAATGAACTTGGATGTGAAATCAAATGTGCCTTGCAGTTCAAACATCCGCCAGTAGATGGCGCTGCAGAGAGCGTTAAGGGAGGAACACATGGTGTTGTTGTTTTGGTTCTGACGGGCCTGGTCCTCTTCCTTTCAGTTTCCGTCGCTCCGGGCGGAAAGGATTTAACAAACTGCACCTAGTGTTACAGCCGCCTTTTGTTTTTTTCCCCGTCTTTGATTTTGTGAGGTTTGTTTTTGTCGACTGAAGCAAATTCTCTCCGCTGAATACAAGCGGCTTTAATTCATTCAGAACGGCTTGTGGCTTCATGTTCTGGTTTTTAATCAAAACCCCCGATAGCGAGGGGTCTCGACACAAAGCGCCACCAGGGGGAGGAGTCTCTTTCATGCTGTTAACCACTGACACAGAGCAATCCAGCCGCATAACACCCAGGGGTGTCGTCCCACTGAGCTGTTGAGGCCTCAGGTGGAGCTGAACTCAAAAAGAAGAGCGTGGGTCCACAATCAGGCACGTTTATCACCTTCGGCCACCAGGGGGCTCTGACTCGGAAGACGTAAAAATGTAAATTCACACAAAACAAAGTTGCCTTATTGACATTAAGGGCTAATGTGCTAACTAGCTAGCACTGTGTATGATACAGTGTTGGGATTATATTATAGAGATAAGGGCGATATTTAAAGAGGACACAGACAAAAAAAACAATGCATCAAATGAAATTGTGGATTACGAATTTTTTGTGTGTATATTTTCAGTTAATCTGAGAACACGTCAACAAACTAGGTTGTTACAGATTATATAGTCAGGTGACGTGAACAGATTATTTTCTCTTATCAGATTAATATATTACAGAGAGAGAGAGAGAGAGAGAAATCAATAAATCAATTACTGCAGCACTTTGAGCTGCAATGTTTGTATGACATGTGCTATACAAATAAAGTGTGTTATTATTATTGATTGAATTAAATTAAATAGATAGACAGATATAAAGGCTGATAATTAAATAAATAAACAATAACATGGATAAATAAATAAATAACAAAACGCAAATAAAATAAAAACACAAAAAGGCAAGTGAGCATAAAGCTGTTGGCCAAAGTGTAACTACTGATTGTAGTATCCAAAGGGAAATATTTATAATATACATAAAAATATATATATATATATTTATAATATAACACACACACACACACACACACACACACACACATACAGTCCTACATCCAATGAGAAGCAAACCCTGACGTAAACATGAAATACTGATAGGCAGAGAAACTGACACACACACTTCTATTCATGGGGATGTGACCCCCCCCCCCCCCCCCCCCCCCCCCCCACACACACACACACACACAAACATAT
>JAFBJT010106206.1:26138-35531 GCA_016785325.1 Chascanopsetta lugubris
ATTCGCGTACTTGGGTCTTAGTGAGGACACTTTGATTTGTTGTATTCCATAGCCCCTAACCCTCACTCTAAGTCTCACTCTAAGTCTCACAACTTATTGCCTAACCCTCGCTTTTACCTCAACCCTGACCTAACCCTGACCTAACCCTGACCCTGACCTCAACCCTGACCCTGACCTAACCCTGACCCTGACCTAACCCTGACCTCAACCCTGACCCTGACCTAACCCTGACCTCAACCCTGACCCTGACCTAACCCTGACCCTGATCTAACCCTGACCCTGACCTAACCCTGACCCTGACTCTGACCTCAACCCTGACCTAACCCTGACCCTGACCTTACCTCAACCCTGACCTAACCTTAACCCTGACCTAACCCTGACCCTGACCTTACCTCAACCCTGACCTAACCCTGACCCTGACCTTAACCCTGACCTAACCCTGACCCTGACCTCAACCCTGACCCTGACCTGACCCTGACCCTGAAATCAAGTCTTAACCATTAAACAACTCATTAAGGAAGTGGGGACCATCCAAAATGTCCTCACTCTCTATCCAGCAGCAGCAACAGCAACAACAACAACAACAGCAACAACAACCAAGGTTCTTCACACTCCTTCATACATTTTGGGGGCTATAACAATCACATCACACATACTCACACACACACACACACACACACACACACACGTCCAGATGTGCACTGATGGTCCAAACAGGATTAGCAGCACATCTGGCCGACATCTGAAAACCTGCCACAGCTGCAGGTTGTTCTCTCTCTCTCTCTCTCTCTCTCTCTCTCTCTCTCTGTCTCTCTGTCTCTCTCCCTCTCTCTCTCGGTGGACGACAGTTTAAACTCCAGCTGAGAGAAATCAGAGTAAACCTGTTCGCTCTCCTGACGGCTACAGCGCCACAGTGACGCGTCCATTCATTCATTCATTGATCCATTCATTCATTCATTCATGTGCTGCCTCATCATCTCTCTGCGTGTACTTGTCGGTGCCGAGTGTCGCCCGAAGGCTTTCGGACGAAACGAGCAGGAAATAGAGTTAGAATGAATTCCTGCGAGGGTTTGTGCGATAACGTGGTCGCGTCAAATACATTTTCCACTAATGACATTTTTTTATTTTTCCGGTTGGAACGAGCCGGGCTGAGATCACAGGGGAAAATACGAGATGAAAGGCGACGAGCGGCATCAGAGGGAGGAGAGAGCGCAGGGTTTGAGGGTGATTGTGGACAGATGGAGGAAGAAGAGGAGGAGGAAGAAGAAGAAGAGGAGGAGAAGGAGGTCACATTGTCAAACACTGTGTTAAAGGTTTAACGTTCACACGCAATAAAAGTCACGTAAACAAACGTTTATCATTCGTGGTATTTGTCGGAGGAGGACACGGTGCATTTACAGCAAATGTTCAACGGCAGAGTAGAGTAGGATTTAGTGACATGAAGTGGTGAATCTGCAAGTTCCATTAAACCGGATGAGGAGGAAAACCGTGCAGTTCACAGGGTGGCCACCTGAGGAAAAACTCCAAAAGTGAGTCACTCCCCATAGATTCTCATGTTAAAATGATCAACTTTTCACTGTGTAAGGGGGATGGGCTTATTTTTGATTGGACCCAGGTTTGAAAGTGTGCTCAGTTAAATGATTGAATTCTGGGTCTGATCTCAGAACCTGCATCAGCACTTTATTCTCCAGATTCTGTACCGCTTATTATTTCAGGGTCTCATGGGAAAAGCAGGACATTGGGGGATTCAAACCTGGAACCTTCCTGCCGTATTACTCCATCACTAAATTCTATAATATATATGTGAGCACTGGTTGTTGTGTTTTTGTTAAATTCATACGGCTCGTCACATTGTAAGAGACAGTAAGATATATTTACTTTTATTCCATTCTATATTTAACGGGCTAAAACTTTCTTGAATCAAAGTATGAAAACTAAATTAAGTTAAACTCTCTTCAGCTCAAATAAATTCCCAGAGATACTGAATATCTCTGGCAAACTATTTGTAGGTGTCTTCCATCCGGAATCTGAAACAAATCTGTGGTTTGGTTAAAAAAGAGAAGGGAAAAGAAAAAGGAGGGAAGTCAAGAGTCTGAGGCTGTTGAAAATCTATCTCACCTTTATATGACACGAGGATGACATTCAGAAAACAGAGCGGGAAAAGAAAGAGGAGGAGAAAAGAACCCACATGCATTTAGGGAGGAAACGTAAAAACCAGGCGGAGGAGGAGGAGGAGGAAGATGGAGGAGGAAAAGAGGAATAAACACACAAACGCCGACACGAATACATCATCATCTTCATCATCATCATCATCATCATCATCATCATCATCCTCCCAGTGACATTTTCCTCTAATACACAAATTCATAAATATAATCTGCTCTCACCATATTGCCTATCTATACGAGTCTCATACATCTAACTGTACATCTATACTGTAGCATATTGCATATCTCGAATAGAGGGGGGCGGGGTCAATAGTCATTTAATACTCCCAGTGGAGGAGAGGTAATATAATAGAATGAGGGAAACGAGGGGAATGAAGACAAAGTA
The DNA here is from genome assembly GCA_016785325.1 of Chascanopsetta lugubris. Taxonomy (NCBI): domain Eukaryota; kingdom Metazoa; phylum Chordata; class Actinopteri; order Pleuronectiformes; family Bothidae; genus Chascanopsetta; species Chascanopsetta lugubris. The sequence continues at coordinate 28,692 of JAFBJT010106206.1, forward strand.
GGGGAAGAGATAAATCCGTCTCAAGCGGCCGAGGAAACGTCCTGCGCTGCTTCCACTGGGATATTTCTGTATATAAATGTGGCGGTTTGTGCCTTTAATAAGAATATGTCGGCACCGGTGCTCAAAGTGGGTAAAAAAGTGTCCGTATTCACACTGTGATGTCGGTAAACTCGTTTTTTTAATGCTAATCTGGTAAATACATCCTAAAAGTATTTACACCGGTCCTTTTCAAAATAAAAGCCCTCTTGCATTATTTGTTGACTAGTTGCAGACTGCTTGTGGTTGTTAGAAATTCTCAATGGGGACACATTTTGAATTGTGCACCGCAAAGAAAGTGCACTACACCTCCAGTCCAGGGGGGGCAGCAAGAAGAAGGTGAAGGGCCTGTTGATCAGTTAGCATTAGCATGAGGTTAGCTTGGTTTTCGGCTAGCTAAACAATTGATGTGCCGTTGGTCGTAGCATTTGTCGAAATGACGTTCGGACCCGTTGCGACCGTTGCGGTCTTGTTTACATTCCTTGAACTTCTCGTGGATTTGTTTTGGCGTGTGCGCAAAATCTTGCAGCGCTAGCTTGTCGGCTATTTTCCCCCGTATACCTGGTTGTTTCGAGTCGCTATCCAGCTCAAAAGAGCCTGGACCTCAGTGTCGGTCCACCTCTCGTAACTTTGCTTCTTTTGCTCTATTTTCCCCCAAAAGTTTCAATATTCTGGGTAAATGAAGGGGCTATCGTCAGTAAACGAGATGAACCAGGGGTTATAGGAGCTAAATTAGATATAACGATAAAATCAATCAGATTAGATCAGTAAAAGTCTTGGCTATTAAATTCATGCATTACGTGGTACACAAAGTAAAATGTGTTTTACTGGTGTTCTGTTAAATATATCATAATAGCATCTATATCAATTTCAAAATCCTTTTCAAAGTAAAAGCTTTCTTGCATTACTTTTTGATTGGATTAAAACAAATGTTTCAGAATGGCCACATAACCGTTTAATCACCATTAAGGTTAAATTTCACCTATTTTGTTTGACTGTATTTTAGAAAACACAGCGATCAAAACCAGGAACCAAATGACTGTTCCGCTGCTGAACACGCAGCCAGTGAGGATGAGCAATAACCCAGGTACGCAGCGGAAATGCGCTGCTGCCAATTCATGTTGCCCTCACGTGATACAGGAAGTAGAAAGGTGTGGCGTGTGGCGCCCCCTGGGAAACTCAGATCAGACTTGGTCATTACAATTTGTTAAAAGCAAAGTGGGATGGGTGTGAGGAGGTGTGTGTACTGGCCCACTTTGAGCACTGGTATTGACTGTGTGTGTGTGTGCGTGTAGGCGTGTGTGTGTGAGTGTGTGTGTGTGTGTGTGTGTGTACGTGTACAGGTCTGTATGTGCTTCACTGTTTCACTGAGAGAGACATCCGTTAAGGCCTCTCGTGCCTGCAGGCCCAGCCGTGACACGACCAAGATCTATTTTCCTACACCCACAAAGACATGCAAGAGAGTATGTGTTCATTACAATTTGTTAAAAGCAAAGTGGGATGGGTGCGAGGAGGTGTGTGTACTGGCCCACTTTGAGCACTGGTATTGACTGTGTGTGTGTGTGTGTGTGTGTGTGTGTGTGTGTGTGTGTGTGTGTGTGTGTGTGTGTGTGTGTGTGTGTGTGTGTGTGTGTGTGTGTACGTGTACAGGTCCACCTGAGGTCTAGTACTTGCTCTTTTGTCTTTTATACGCTGGGTTGTTATATGTCGTCAAAATATCTCGACAAATATGCTCGACGTTACAAACAACACAAACTTGGACCACATTGCTTTCCGTAGTATTTAGCTAATTTTCTGGTTTCTTGCTACACTCATGCAGACCTGAGTCAAATCATCTTTTGGGTTAAAAGCAGCAGAATGTGAACTCCGTCTGACGGTAACACGATCCCTCGACACAGTTAGCAACGTTTCCCCGACATTCACTCAAATAGTATTTAACACATTTCAACAACGGTTCCGATGCAGGTTGCAATGACAGCAAAGTTGATTATCTATGACTATGATGTCATCCGGCTTCCTCTAGTTTCCAAGAGCTGTCACCATATTGTCATTTAGCTAAATCGTTAGCTATCGAATACGCAAAAATAGTGGTAAATAATGACCTACTTATCAACCAGTAAACTGGGGCTGGATGTCGTCGACATGAAGTTAGTTCCTTCTTCGTGTTTTACCGAACAGCAGGTGACAAAAAAAAACGTTAGCTACGGCTACGTAAACAACAAAAACTAGTTGGATTTAGTTTCGCCATGTAAATTTTAAAGAGCGTAAAAAAAGATGGATGTCATAGCCAATGCTCGATAGTGAAGCCAAAATAGTATGATCGCCCCCTTGTGGATGCCTTTGGTATAGCTCATAATCCTGATTAATAAGGACCCGGACCAAAATAAATAAATAAATAAATAAAGGGAAAATAAACATAATATCATCTAAGTAATTCTTGTTCCTTAAAAAAGTTCTGATGGGTTTTAATTAATATTTGAATATTTAAATGAAACAAACAAATAAACAAACATAAATAAGCACATGTTCTGTTTCCAAACATGGCACCGTCCATATGAGAGAAGGTCTGGCTTCATTTATGAATCGTCATGTCATCGATTATTATTTACAGTCTATGTTTTGATTTTGAAAATCTCTCTGAGTTTAATTCAAACATGGTTGTCTAGCTGGATTTATGAGGACGCTGGATCACTGCCCCCTTGTGTCAACATTTTGAAGTACAACTGTAAAGTTGAAATACTACTTTTCTTTGTTTTGCAAAGTGGGCGGGGCTCATTTACATGTCCCGTGAAAAGGAGCTGGGGAAAGTCTTTATGGAAACCTAACTTCTGACTATTTGGCATTGAAAACAGTTTCATATAACAAGACAGTGTTTACATGTTTGTATTCAGGGGAATATTTGTAATCACAAGTCTTTAGAGATAATGGATCCGCCCTTTTTGTGAAGATGCTGTTTAGCTGATCGAATTTGGCCTCAGGTCTGCGCTCAGTTTCATTTTAGCCCTTTCATGTGGTTGAAGTCAAAGCACAAAGAGGTCCCACATGTGTTCTCAGCAGCATTCACGGAACCGTTCCTTCTATTCACACCCAGGCCCTTTGTTCGCGCTGTCCTGGCTCCGCCTTCCCTCTCCAGACATCTACATTCACGCAACTTTGACGAGACACGACCTTTAAACGTCACCTGCCGAGTCTGCTCAAGAGGAAAACATACGAAAATAATAGGTTGGTGCTACTGTTGGTGATGGACCTGAAACAAACCAACGGAAACAAACAGCTGTACAAAGTTCAGTTCTTCGGTGGGTCGGCCATCTTTTTTTCCATATCGACGACACTGTTTTTGCACAAAGGGTTGATGGCACGTTGGGTCAGACAAGCCCTGTTCCGTAGAGAAATGAATGTTTCAGCAGTTTAATTTGAACAGCGTCGCCTCTCAAGATCTCAGCCCCGCCTCTGTCATGGCTTTCCGAGTGATCTGCGTCTCAGCGTGGCTCAGGTCCGAATCCGGGATGCGCTATCAGGCTTTGAGTCTACATTGTTCAGTCCTTTCAAGTGGAGAAAGCGTGTGTCCTGCTGTCGAGGAATAACCCGTCTCGAACCGCCGCATCCGATGGAGACGACTAGAAGACGAGAGAGAGAATCTCAGAGTTGTGTTCACGGGACGCGGGTTCTGCTCCAGAAGGTCCAGAACCATGGAGATAGAAATGAAAAAGTTCCAGAGGCAGCTGGTGTTTCATCTGTTCTTCCTGCAGCTTTTATCTGTGCTGTCCACGCCGAAGCCTGTGTCCTCCTCCTTATCCGTCTCCCTGCCCTGCGTCCACGGGTTGGACAAGTAACCGTGAGCGTCTATTCCGTGGCGTGCGTCTTTACTCCGCGTGGACAGATTGGTTTGGTCCAGCGATCCCGTGCTGTTACACTTCTTCACCAGCTGGGGCGCCAGAGAGCCCGTGGTGAGCAGCGACGTCAGCGAGAGGCTGTTGAGCGTCTCAGACAAATGTTCGCTGTTGCAGCTCTGGCGGCAGCCGCTGCCCCCGACGTCCTCGTCCGACGGGTCCATGGAGTCCTGCCGGGGACAGCCGGGGCTGGTGCTGCCGCCGCCGCAGCTGCTCTGGCTCCTCTGGTGCCCCCTAGTGGACTTGAGGGTGAAAGCGGTGCTGCGTCTCTTTCGCACGGGGTCGTCCTGGACGGCCGGTAGCTGAGGATGGAGGCGGTGGCTGGGCAGGGGGCAGAGGAGATCCAGGACCTGAGGAGGAGAGACACTGAAGCTGAGACCCTCCTCCAGAGTGGTCTGCAGGCTGCCCTCGGAGCTGCCGGAGACCAGGGACGAGTCACTGTGGGACGGGTGCTGCACAGGGGAGGGAGGGAGGAGGTCGAACGGAAAGGGAAAGGGAGGAGGAAAGAGGAGTGAAAAGTTGAGGGAGAAGAGTGAAGAGCACCAAGAAGGAAATTTGACTACATGCTTCCTGCAGATTTAAGTGAGGTACTTTCAAGATCTTTTAAAAATGTCACTCAAAAAACTTAAGCGAGCTTCAAACTCCAATACTTTCAGTGTCTAGAAAGATTTTGAAAGACCAGTTCACAATCAAAGAGTGGTGTCAGCAGATCTTAGCACGACAACTGAAAGACCGGGAATCACTGCGCCAGATGACGGACCACAGATATGATTTGTCGAACCAACTTCAAACCAACTGAATGCATCCGACTCTGGCGAGCGTGACAGTTTAAAGTGTAAACAAACAAACCAAGAAGAGGAGGAGGACAGAGAAAGACAAAGATGTAGAAGAAGTAAACTGAACCATTTCTGTGGTTCAGCTCCGATTTGTCGCCACTCTCCCTCTCACTGTCCAACATTGTTGTTTTGAAATTCCAGCTACTTCCTTTTGTCTTCTGACGCTACTTCCTGAGTCCCGCCCTCTGATTATTCAAACAAGTTTGATTGATTGCTGTTTTTTTCTGTTCCCCTCACACACAAACAGATATTAGTGCCAAACAGCCGACTGTCCCTAACTAGTGCAGACTTTGTCCAACGGGGAATTGTGGGTAATAATGAGTCCTCAGTTTTAGACAAAGTACGGATGTGTTGAAAAACAACATGCAGTACTCGATTGGTGAAATCTTTTTGTTTTTTCTTCTTCACTTTCTGGCATCCGGAACAAGTTTCCTTGAAATTGAACGGAGACAAACATTTTTAGTCGTTTATCTAATTTAGTTGTACAATGACTCCTCTAGCGCCCCCTGCTGGGGCGTAAATGGGAACAAGATTCTTCCATCATTTATTTTCTTTTGAGGTATGAGATTGCAAAGTAAAGAATATTCTTTCTAAAATAAAATGTACTTCCCACGGTTAAAAATCCAAAGAACCACATGACTATAAGATAAGAGTTTAATGAAACATTATAGTAAATGATGGAATAAGATGAAGTTTAAAATATCGGCGTAACACGACAAACTCTATGCTGGAATACTAGTTTGCTGTAATGATTAAAAATTCAAATGTAAAAGCTATAAAATACAGTACATTGTAGAAGATATTACCTGATGAAACTAATGCCTGTTTTTAAGGGTTAAGCTTATATAGTATTTATTTTTAATTTTCACTTTTGATTATCTCTAATTAACTCACAACAGCAATAATAACAGATCATTTCAGAGATGAATCAATAAAGTACTTGTATTACACGTGTTTTTCGGTGGATTTCATCAGTCGACCTTCGTCTTTGCCCCAAGTGTTTATTCGATTTCACTGGAATGAATTTCAGAACATTGTGTGGAGCCTTTAGAGAAACTGTTACTCAAAATGAGTAACACTCAAAAGGACTGGCTCCTCCTCTTTTCCAGGGCTTGTTGCTCACTTCACTCTGTTCCCGAAGCCTCTTGGAGCAGCCATTGTTGTTAGTTTTCAAAGACGCACCTGAGACATTCAGATCATTTGTTTGAATTGGAGTTGTTATTAAATGTGATGCAGCACACGGCTTTGGAAACTACCAATTGACAATTATGGGGGGACGAGTACCTTACGAAACTCGGTACTTTCAGTGCTGCTGAATAATGTTACAAATAACACTGGAACCGGTGAGTGGATTCACCTCCGCGAGCGCTGTGGCAGTAGCATAGCAACAGGTGAGAGCGATATTATGGCATCACTCTATCTGTTTCCGTGTATACAGAGACGGCAGGGCGATGGTGGCTGCTACTAAAGTTAGCGGCTAAAGCTAACATTGGCAGCCACGGCTACTATTATTGGTAGCTGCAACTACCGTTAGCAGCCACAGCAAATTTTAGCAGCTGCAGCTAATGTTGGCAGCTACAGCTAACATTAGCTGCTACAGCAAAAATGAGCAGCTACAGCAAACGTTAGCAGCTGCAACTAATGTAAGCAGCTGTAGCTGACGTTAGCAGCTACAGCTAATATCACCAGCTACAGTTAATGTAAGCAGCTGTAGCTGACGTTAGCAGCTGCAGCTAATGTTGGCAGCTACAGCTAACATTAGCTGCTACAGCAAAAATGAGCAGCTACAGCAAACGTTACCAGCTGCAACTAATGTAAGCAGCTGTAGCTGACGTTAGCAGCTACAGCTAATATTACCAGCTACAGTTAATGTAAGCAGCTGTAGCTGACGTTAGCGGCTAGTTAGTTTGAGCTTAGCACAGTGGCATTATCACAATGAGGTTCAAGCACCTTTGAATATTTGTTGCTAATTAAGCTGCAGGGGTACTGCGCTGTGTCCCAATCAGAACATCTATGGTTTGAGGTTCGTCCGGACCGGTGCGATCCCTCCACTGTGTCATGGAGGATTCATTTCAATC
>JAFBJT010106208.1:0-48425 GCA_016785325.1 Chascanopsetta lugubris
CGTCTGAACACGGCCGCGGGCCCGTGTTGTTGGACGTTTCGAGCGCGGTCACAGAGCGTTTTGAAAGGCCGCGTCGCGGCAGGGCGCCGTCCGCCGGACGCGCAACACATCCCCACGCGCGCCTGTCGGCTCAGCGGTGCGGCGCGTGAGATTCGGTGACCTCTAGAGGTGGGGTTGCGCGTCGCGTCCGCCACCTCAGCCTCGCCCTTCTGAACATGCGGGAGAACCCGTGGTCGACCTCAGTTGTCATTAAAACTCAGGGGAGGTTCGGTATGTCCACTCTGGGCTACTGTAAAAACATGGCGCCCCCTGGAGAGAGGTGGAAAGACATATTGATGGGCTCAAATCTTACACACACTGCACCTTTAAAGGTGCAGTGTGTGTAAGATTTGAGTAATTCGACGAAAAATTGTACGCAGGCCTTTTTACAAATGCACAATCGTCTGAATCCATGACGTTCTTTCCACATAAACTCAAAGTGAGCCCTTAGATGTATATGTAGATGAGGAGGGGGTCCTCTCGGGGGGGGGGGGCTTTGTACAGAAGCCCAGAGTGGACGCACTAAACATCTTTTGAGTTTTAATGACAACTGAAGTCCATCAAAGGTTCTCCTGCAGCGACGGACACAACATGCAACTTCACCTCTCGATGTCTTACACACTGCACCTTTAAGGTTAATGGAAAAAAAAGAGAACGCTAAGGTGATTAGAAATTCGTGAAAATGTCGGCGGGTAATTGTTGCGTACGATTTTTTTAGGGGTGACAAAAAGAAGTGAAATCATACACACTGCACCTTTAAAACTGAACCTGCGCGTTGGGACGACACAGACGTTTGTCCGGACTTCACAGCGACGAACCGAGCCACTTCTACGCGCCGGTTAAACCCCCTGAACCGTGCGCATTTCTCCCTCTCTCGTGACTTCAAGGGCGGCAGCGTTTCTTCAGAATACCTCCGATGACAATAAAAGCTCAGTCCAGCTGTACCACCGCCTGCCAAAGGGGGGCCGGCAGGCCCACCACCAGGTACTTTACAAGCAGTAGCCGTCCTGCTGGTCTCGTTCCACCATCCTGACCTTCTGCACGCCACCTCTTTGTGCATTGTTGTTGCTTCACAATAACCCGATACAGCAACAGGAACATTATAAATCTGAATTCCACAATAAAAAAAAAAAATTTTTTTTTTTTTTTTTGGCTGAAGCCACAGGATTTATATTGTTTATGTGTTGTGTCCCCCCCCCCCACCCCCCACCCCCCACCTTCCATCTGTCTCTGTCACTGGCCCTCACGCAGCACTTCTGCTTCTGCCAGTGAAAGTGTCAGGCCTCATTATTGCGCTCATTACAGAAGCTGTCGCAAAGGCCTAATGACTTCCAGGCCAAACCAGGAGCGCATCGCTTGCAGACCCGCGCATGGGGGCTGAGGCCGGGCCCCACGAGACCCCCAGCTCAGCCACTCCAGGGCTCTGACCCAGCCTCCAACCCCCCCCCCCCCCCCCCCCCCCCCCCCGGCCTGCCTCACTTCCAGGACAGGCAGTGTCCTCGGCCACTAGCTTGAAAACAGGGGAGAGTCTTCTTCACAACATACAAGGAATTTGGTTTTGGAAAGAACAAAAGATGAATCATTAAATTTAAAAAAAGGTTTAAAAAAATGTGAGACAAAAAGTACATTATATATATTCATATATATATATATATATATATGTTTTTATTGTAGTGAATGTGGACATATTAAACATCACTTCAGTTTAAATGACAGCTGAAGTCGACCATAGGTTCTCAGGAGTACTTCAGGAGGTGAAGCGTGAGGTGTTGGATGCAACATGCAACTTCACCAACAGATGTCAGCAAACCTGACACACTGCACCTTTCAAACTTCTGATTCAGCAAAATCTTACTGCAGGTTCAGCGGGTCACGTTACACGGAAATGTGAAACTAAGCACAATATTTTGCCAGGTCAAAAAAATCATCCCATTTCTTTCCAGACCCTCGGTGGTGGGGTCAACGAATATGTTACTCTGTTCTCACCGACCGTTTCATTTGCGAAATGTGTGAAAACCCCGATGAGCATTTCGATTTCTTTTTTTTTTTGTCTCTTCTGTTCAAATGCAGGAGGTCGGGCGCCCGGGCCCCTCATTGGTCGGTCCTTGTGGACTCGTGCATCCACGTTAATGAAAAACGCTTTGAGGTTGTGGCTTCAACACACAGGGGAAGTGGGGAAGTTTGATCTGAAAATAATGTTGAGGGAACAGGCTGAGGCAAAACAGAAAAGGTAAGCGACTAAGGCCAAGTCAGGCGCGGAGGGGTTGTGTCCTTCGGGCAACTCCTACAAAAACATGGACTGGACTTCCACCGGACTTCTGCTTTTTATCACGAACTGAAATCACCTGGAATGTCGACAGAATTTGATACGCAGTGTACTAATACTGTGTCATTAAGCTGTCTGCTACTTCAGAGTGATTTATTGTCATTAGTAAGTGCTCCTCAAACCGTCTTGCGATACACTGTCACTTTAATTGTGTGCAATATCCCGTCTGGTTTATGTGCAGCCATTCCCGCCCCCCTGCATTCCGTACGCTGAAGTGTCCTCGGGCAAGGCACCGACTGAACCCCACATTGTCCCACATGCTCCTCGATACAAGGTGCTGCCAACAGACGCACAGCATGAACGTTGGAGTGACTGGGTGAATGTGAACTGTGCTGCAAAGAGCTTGGGGACGTCTTCAAGACTTGATAAGGTGCTGTATAAATGCAGAGCATTTACCATATATATATATATATATACACATATATATATATATATATATATATATATTTTTTTTATTTGGTGCTCACCATGCAGGCAGTGCTCCAGATGTTACCTCTTTTAACAGGAAAATCTGTACAACCAAACTGCTGTTGAAAATACAAGCTCTGCATTTCAGATTGACATAAAGAATTCCAGAGGTGGAATGTTCAGCTTTGACTTTGCGGACAACACGCTCCACTTAAGAAGGTGTGATTCTGTGAATGTCACCAATCAGCAATCTGACTCTATCTCCGTCTGATGAGATTAAAGGTTCAGTTTGTAAGATTTTAATTCTAATTCTACGGATAAAGTGACAAAAATGTACAGAAATGCACACTGCACCTTTAAATAAGCAGATGAGCAGATCCTCTGGTGGACATGGATTTAAAAATACTCTACTACTGAGGCAAGATGTAGCCCTGAGAAATAGAAAAAAAAACAAAAAAAAACAAAATGCACCTAGAGAGGAAGAAAAAGAAAAAGAGCTGGAAAGAAAAGACTTACAACAAGTAAAATCAAGAGGCTCTGGGGAGAGTTAGAGGGAGAGTCAGAGGCAGAAAAACATAAAGCAGATCCTTCGCTGGCCCTCCGCTTGGTTACGTGTGAAATTGCCCATGGGTTGTCATGCAAATTATGGAAGTGAATTGAAAAATATTTACATTTGGATGACAAGTGGAAGAGACTCAGCATCCACTCGGTGAGGCTGTGACACACTGGCAAGGAAGTCGGCGGACTAATTAGCAAAGGCCCTGATGAAGACCATGCTCTGTGCAGCGCACGTCAGTGAAGCAAGAGCGGGTTCATCAGGCGTTAAAACTGCGAGTCTGCACGCGGCGCTACGCATTTCGAGATAAAAAAAAGGTGCGGCGTGTACGGTTTGGTGACCTCTAGAGGTGAAGTTGCCTGTTGTATCCATCACCTCACCCTCACCATACATACAGCCTCACCTCAGCATGCGGGGGGGGGGGGGGGGGGGGAAAAAACGGGGGGGGGGGGGGGGGGGGGGGGGGGGGGGGGGGGGGGGGGGGGTAAACTCCAGTTGTCATTAAAACTCAAAAGAGGTTTAGCGTGTCCATTCGGGGATACTGTAAAAACATGGCGGCCCCCGGAGAGAGGACATGCTCCTCGTGTAAATACACATTCACGGGCTCATTTAAGGGTAAGGAAAAAAAAAAAAAAAAAACATTTCGGCGATGATCAATTCAGGAAAATGAAATAGTTTTAGAAGTGCCAAAAAAAATGGCCAAAATCGTACACACTGCACCTTTAAACTGTATTGAAGACAGTCAAAGGGACTTATGAGAGATCGTTCGTCGAGTGCATCTCTTTTCTTTTTTTTCGACCAATGGAAACAGATTGGAAGGAATCACCCTGAAGATTTGGGGAATGTTCTGTTCCATCCGTCTCCAGGACATTCTTGAGGTTGTTTTTTTTTGGGTTTTTTTTTTTTTTTGTTACACGTAACAAACCTAGAGAGGAAACCTGCGGAAAATCCTGAAACTCAACTAAAGGGTACAGTTAAAAATATTCAAAACCTAAGTGTTGCACCTGGCGGAGTGCATTGTTCCGTTGCTCTCTGGCGCTGCCGGTCCTCCAGCCGCAAACACAGAACCAGAAACGGCTCACTGCATTTCAAGACCTTGGCACATTGCGGAGCTCCATAACACCCGCTCCCTCCAGGCAAGTGTTAACAATTCCACCAGCTCGAAAAATTGAAAGGAGGCGGAGAGCGAGGAGCCGTAAACGAAGGTATTAAAAGTGACTGATTAATAGAAGCCTTGCTTCCACTCGATTCCACTGAGTTCTAAAATGTCACAAAAAAAAAAGAAGAAACACACCGAGGCCCAAGATGAATAAGTGAGCTGCTGCATTGGGACGCTCATTTCTGTGCTAAGGTGGGGGGGCGGCGGGAGGGGGGGTGGGGGGGGGAGGTGTCATTGCAGGGCAAGGCCACGCCGGGCCACCCCGGGGCTTCTGGAGCAGCGAGTGATTCTGTGACCCGCATGTGTGTCACCCTGCTGAGGGGTGGGACCGACCATTCGAACGGAGGGTCCCGAGTCGAGCCGCCCCGGAGTCAAAGACAGAGGGTGAGGTGACTCACCTACGAGGACGACCAGCCTGTGCTTCGCGCCGCTCGGCCGGCGGTACGGCGCCACCTCCTCGTACGTGGGCACGTCGGCCGTGTCGTACATGTCGCTCTTCTTGCACTCGTACATGGACTTGTTGGTCTTCTTCTTGTCTCAAGGCCACGCCAGGCCACCCCGGGGGCTTCTGGAGCAGCGAGTGATTCTGTGTCGCGCATGTGTGTCACCCTGCTGAGGGGTGGGACCGACCATTCGAACTGAGGGTCCCGAGTCGAGCCGCCCCCGGAGTCAAAGACAGAGGGTGAGGTGACTCACCTACGAGGACGACCAGCCTGTGCTTCGCGCCGCTCGGCCGGCGGTACGGCGCCACCTCCTCGTACGTGGGCACGTCGGCCGTGTCGTACATGTCGCTCTTCTTGCACTCGTACATGGACTTGTTGGTCTTCTTCTTGTCTCTCCTGCTGAGGCGGAAACTTCTCCTGAACCCGGCTGGAGGGTGAGAAGACACACCAGAGGAGACGGTTAGGAAACCCCAACCCCGATGCGCGTGTGTGTGTGTGTGTGTGTGTGTGTGTTCCAATACATGCATGTGAGCCTGCAGCGATGCATTTCGATTTATGGTCGTTTCAACGTCTCGGGAAACACCTCCACACGACCCGATGTCCAATATCTCATTTTGCATTGTGCAGCTCTGTTTTATGACCCCTGTCTTTGCCGTGGGTGAAAAAAGTTTGACCTTCGGCCAAAACACTTTCCCTTGGTATTACACTCAAACACTTTATTCACTTTTCCCCCGGTAACATGTTACGGCGTTTTTCTTGTTGTGTGTGTACACATATCTCTTGGAGACTGTCGGGGGTTTAAAGGTGCACTGTGTGAGAGTGAGGTCGTCTCTGTCACAAAAATATTACAAAACAATTACATGCTGACATTTTCATGCATTTATAATCTCCTAAATGTATCATGTTTTCCAGTTACTATGAAATGAGCCCGTTTGTGTATATTTACATGGGGAGCGGGTCCTCTCCCTACAGGGGTCGCCATGTTTTTACCGTGGCCCCGAGTGGACATAGGAAACATCCTTTGAGTTTTAAAGACCATAGGTTGTCTGGCTCACAGGGGTGAGGGTGAGGTGATGGATACAAGATGGCGACTTCACCTCTAGATGTCACCAAATCTAACACACTGCACCTTTAAGGGCTTTAACATCCATTAAAAAACAATTTTAAAAAAAACATTGCCTCCAAACTGTGGAAATACAGCGAGTTGATTGTCTGACATAATGATTTGTGATCCACTCATGTTGTAGTTTTTTGTCGTAGTTTCAAGTGCTGAGGTTTGCATATATGTGTAATTGTGTCTCTGTCTTCATGCAAATCTTCATAGCGCTTTCTAACAGTTGTCCTGTCCGATTGGTTTCTGGCTTGTCCTCGGACTGGCCTCACACACAAAGCTTTCTTAAAATGCAAATCCGTGATGGCGCACGCCCGGATCCAATGATCTACAACAGAATCAAAAAGAAGAATCTCCTCTTCATTTGAGGACTAAGGTTTCACATTTATGACAGATGTTGGTTCAATCTAAAAAGGAGGCAAATCTCCAGGACCCGGGACATCTACGAAGTCTTATTTCTGCATATGGTCATGGTTGTTTTCAGCTTTTCGTTTCATTATTTCACTCCATCGGTAATTAATGAACTCAAAAGTATGTTATAAGATACACCAGTCAGATTTGGACAGCATGAAAATGATGGACTGGTGAGAGGAGAGCCGGCGATATCCACTCCTTAATACTTTCCACAACATTTTCAAACCACTGCGGAGCTGAGCAGCAACAAATAGAGCGAGTCTGCATTCTTCTCTGCTTGTTTTCCACACAGACCATTTAGAAGGCACGGAGCTGCAGACTCACCAATGGAACACATGGTAAGTCACTGGAGGAAAATAATAATGTTTTTACATTCACTCTCACATGAATGTGCAATGTGCAAACACTGGCTACAGCGTGATGTAGAAAAATCTGGGGTGGACTTTGTTCCACTGTGGGCAAGTTGTGGCTTTGCATTGTCTGTGCCATTTTCTCTTGGCTCTGTCGACTCATTCAACACCCCCAGCCCCCCACCCCCCCCCGCCCACCCCCCCGCCCCTCCGCCACACAGTGGAAAGCACACCACTTATTTGCATGTCTCCTTGAAAGACTAATATCCAGCGGCGGCTGACATCAATGCAATAAACATTAAGTGTATAATTTTGATGATGTGCCATTGCAACCTAAACATCAGCATTGACAGTGTTGAATTATTAATCTAAACATGCTAGTAGTAGATTAAAGGTGCAGTGTGTAGATTTCATTTTTCTCACGTCTATGAATATTACAAAACAATCACATAATAACATTTTCAGGAATTTATCATCACCTAAATATATTATTATTTTTCCCCATTACCCTGAAATGAGCCCATTAATGTATATTTACAGGTGCTTACCATCCATCCATCCATCCAACCTTCCATCCATCAATCTATCCATCCATCCATCCAACCTTCCATCCATCAATCTATCCATCCATCCATCCAACCTTCCATCCATCCATCAATCTATCCATCCATCCATCCAACCTTCCATCCATCAATCTATCCATCCATCCATCCAACCTTCTATCCATCAATCTATCCACCCATCCATCCATCCTTCCATCCATCAATCTATCCATCCATCCATCCAACCTTCTATCCATCAATCTATCCACCCATCCATCCAACCTTCTATCCATCAATCTATCCACCCATCCATCCAACCTTCCATCCATCACAGGAGCCATGACTCAGCAGAAATAAAACCGCTATGAGCAGACATCAAAGCAAATGTGACGGGACGTGTGGACGATCACAGGGAGTGTCACTGATATAAATACAACCTGATCAATACATGAAGTACGTGACTCTAATACCGGTACTGAGTTTACTGATCAGATACTACGATCTGTTCATCTGTCGGTGGCAACTCCACTGATCCATGACGCACAGATGGAGCACGGACGGACTTTGATACATAGACGGAATTCACTGGGATAAACAGTAGATGGTTGTTTGGATGGTGTGAACTTTGCGGGAGTGCGCTTTCTCCCAACTTGTTTATTTTGATTTTATTCATGTTTGAAATGACGCAGAATTAAGGTCTCGTGGCTCTGTGTGTGCCCCCGTTTCTGAGTGAACTGGGAACCAGGAGGAGTTAGGATTCGGCAAGATGGCGACGAGGGACTCGCCCGCAATTTGTCACAAAACCACTCAGCTGGAAACCAACTGGTGACGTCACGGACATTACATCCATCTTTATATACAGTCTAGGGCCCAGACAGACAAAAGGACTACATACACCCTTTGACAAGGCAGAGTTCAAAGCCCAACCCATTTTCCTCATGGCACCACACTACCAGGCCCTTCACCATTTAATGTAATTCAGTGTTCCTAAAATGTGCCGAAACCCTCCTTGACAATTTCCCCCAAATTAGGGGGTAGAACTCTCCTGCCTCCATCCTAGCACTTGCCCAAGGGTAAACAAATAAAACAATGAGCAAACAGCAATGAATCACTGAACCCCCCCTCCCTCGAAAAAAATAAAATAAAATAAAACTCTCTTCGTCAGTACTGACGGAGACTGAATTTGACAGAGGGGATGGAAAAAAATTTGATCCAGAATTAAGGGGATGATTCATGTCTTGTTCAAATGAAGAAAGCCTGCCTGTTTGTCATGAAAAGTCTTGGAACACCACGATGTTTGTCACAGGATGATCCAAGCGTGAGGCTTACGAGCAGAAAAGGAATGTATTATACAGTGTATGTGGCACCGGGATCCAATACCTCATTTAATGGCTTGACAAGTCAAAATCAAATTTGTTAACAATTGTTCTGTTTCGAATTTCCCTAAAACGAGAGCCGAGTCGAGTCCTTCGTATCAGGGGATTTGGAGTTAAGGTTTGCTTGCAGAAGTCTCAGACACACACGCACCTCATAATGGTGTGCACCGGGCTGAGACAGGGCACACACACACACACACATACACACTCACACACGGATGCACAGACAGACAGATGGACGGACGGACACACACATACACACACACACACAGATGGACGGACAGACAGATGGACACACACACAAACACACACATGGATGCACAGACAGACAGACAGACACCCACACACACACACCCACACACGGATGCACGGACAAACAGACACACACACACGCGCGCGCACACACACACACACACACACACTGTCAGTTCAGTTGGAAAAAAAACATGAAAAAAGGGCAGGAAGAAAGATAAGCATATTTAACACAGTATAGTGAGTATGCTCATATGCAGATACACACTCACACACACACACACACACACACACACACACACACTTGCTTGGAAGTCGTCAGCAGTCCTACAAGCCCATTTTCCAGCGCGATAATATCTTACAGCCACGTAGGAAATTCGGCATGTGTGTGGAGAAAGCACCCGGAGGCCTTTTGCAAACTGTGAATTCAAACTGCCCACTTGGACACTAATATCCTCTGATCCCGCATCTGTAAAAGAAATGGCTACATCTGTAAAAGAAAAAAAAAAAAAAATTAAAAGACCAATGTTCATAAAAAAGAACAGACGCAAAAAGCGCTGAATTTGCCAGAAGATGTTTGAAAGAGAAGAAGCCTGAGAACAAGTCAAACATCAGGTCTTCCAGATGTCACGTGTAGGCGATCAGCGAGTTGACAACACGGAGAAGGATAAAAAATGAGCTCCGACTTACTTCCAATCAATCTTCATTTTGTTCCCAGGAAGAGAGGGAGGTGGGCTGATAGAGCGAGGAGAAAACAGGCTAATAGCTAATTCACCTGTTGCAAAGGGGCCCCGCCCTGGCTCTCGCAGCGGGGGACCCCCAATCTCTGCGACCAGCCGGGACGACGTCGATGGAATTAATCAAGCGTGGCGGCTGGCGATTAAGCGCGAACATTACGCCCTCGGCACAACGCCGCGCGCTGCGGTTTATTGCTGTTACACGAAGTCCCGTTCTCGGGGCACCAAATGTGGGAAGCATTACCGGCTCTCTCAGCCTCATTATGTGTGCCCATTACTGGCTCGGTTAGAAGGGGATAAGGAAGGCTCACGGCTGGGAGCAGGCGAGGTGGAAGACGCGTTCCACACTGTCAGCTATTATTATCCCGACGCTGAATAAAAGGAAGAGATGTGTTGCTAGTCGTAATAGACACAACGCACAAGTCTAGCGGAGACAGAAGGGGCCGCTCGACTTGATTTGTACCTCATTTGCGGCGCCTGCGTAACACAAAGCGAGCGTGCGCGACCGTCGAGGCCAAACGCGCTTGGGTTTCTGGAGAGTCCTGTGAAGACAGAGGCCGAGCGATGCCAATGCGTTTTCGACGAAAGTGCGCCGTAGGGGGGGCCCTCCACAAAGAGTCGGGAAGTCACTGAGGGGGAATGCGCGTCAGGAACTAAGGTGGGAGAAGGCAAGGGGACGCCAGGAAACGGGAGCGAACGAGGAGGAGAGAGAGTGGGAGAGGAATCTGGAGACCAGGAGGAGGAGGAGGAGGAGGAGGAGGAGGAGGAGGGGAGCGAGTGAAACGACGGAGGTGGAGGAAGGCAGACGGACGTGCACGTGTCCTTCAAATGCTCCCTCCGCACAGCTGCTGAAAGGCGCCTGTGGAAAGGATCAGGGTTTACAGTAGTAAAGTGGACTCCGCGGCTGATCTGGGGATATTTGATTGTATAAAGTGTCTTAATGTTTCCGGCAGCGGCGTTCAAACAGCGCGCCCTGTCCAAGCGGGATCCAGCCGGCTCATGCACTCCGCTGCTCTGGTTGAAAATGCGGCCAAAAGGTGAGGTTCACTGGTGTGACGTCTGAAATATGCATATGTAGGAGTGTGCGGTGGAGAACTCATTACAGTGTTATCATCTGGGGAGGACGAATAAAGGCAGTAGTTTCCATTGCCGTCGCACAGAGCGATCGGAAAGTGGCACATAAGCCGAGTGTTACGGGCTTATACGGTTAAATAGCACTTCTCTGGCTGAGAGACGTCCATTTGTGTCGAACGCTATTTGATTTTCCCCCTTCGTCTTATCCCACAGCTCTTTGGGTTCAGGAATGTCTCATCTCAAAATGATGCCTGATGCCTGATGTGTTGGCAAGGAATAAAAAAAGAAACCTGCACACACACACACACACACACACACACACGAGTGTAACTCTCCTTCAGCTGATGTCCTTGAAGCCACTAATCAACATGCCAAATGGGGCCATTGGCTGCCAGAGGTAATTAGGCCTAATTCCTGCTTTCCTGTTTGTCTCATCATCCCGACGTTCAGACAGAGATGATGCTGTGCAACAAAGCCACAGTGAATTCCACATCACTGCTTCCCCTCTTCAAACAAGTGGAATGGCTGGTTTCTAGAGCTAATAAAAGCACACCTGTAAAGCCAGTGCATAATCCTGCTTCGCTGTTGTTCAAACACTGTGGCTGTCCATGCAAATAAACATCACTTCAATCTTCAAAAAAAAAAGTCCTTCATGTTTGGACCCAGGGTTTTGGAAAGAACTCACAAATCCCAGTGTATTGGCCCTTGAACATCCACAACTGTTGAACTTGGAACACTAAAAACACATATTCATTTTGTAAAAGAAAAACATTTTCTTTCATTTCAGTTTATAACACTTCAGTTTTGCCATAAATCTAATATACCAAGATTGTGAGGCGGATAGATAACCAGCTCCTCTCTGTTCAGCTTTAAAGGTGCAGTGTGTAACATTTGGCAACATCTGAAGTAGCATGTAGCATCCATCACCTCACCCTCATCCTTCCCAGCCCGCAGGAGAAGCTAAGGTCGACTTCAGTTGTCATTAAAACTCAACCTTTACTACGTCCACTCTGGAGCTGCAGGAAATACATGGCGGCGCCCGTAGTGCGGACCCCCTCCTCATGTAAATATACTAATGAGCTCATTTAAGAGTAATGGAGCTCAAATAAAACATTTAAAATTCATGCAAATGTCAGTATGTAATTGTTTTACATGATTTTTAGAAGTGACAAAAATGACCAAAATCGTACACACTGCACCTTTAAAGGAAGATGAAAGTTTCTTGCCTTTTCAGAGTGTAAAATATGATGGCGCTGCAAAATGCTGCAGTGCATTGCAGGTGCATAGATCCTCTGGTCGTGATGTGAGCCGAGTGCGCTACAGAATCATTGGAAATCTCCTTCTGGAGATTCCAAAGAGAAAAATTCAAAGTGAGCGTCAGACCTGCATTTTTAATGCACTGGATGGAAGAGGAAATCTTAAAGCCCTGCTTTCTAGAAAAAACTGATAAAGGGGCATCATGGGACACAGGTTTCCTCCCCCTCAGTTGGCTTCATGCCCCAGTCTGCTGGCCCTAAAATCAGGCAGCATCCGAGCACAGGAATCTGCTCACCCCCAAGTCGTGCTGGAGGATGGCTTTTGGCAATGGACCTCACAGACGTTGCATCACTAAGAGAGGCATGAAGGGAAAACAAACCAAAGACTAAGGACAACAACTGTGTATCCCCCTCCCACTGCCTCCTCTTTTTCCCCATGCAGCCTCGGTAGCATTGCAAAAGCATCTGTAAGTTCTAGGATTTCAAACTTTCAGCGACGGGCCAACATTAAATCACACAACCACATCCAACAGGCAGAAAAACCATGCAGAAACTACTCTCATAGACAAGATGTTATTATAACTCACATTTTTTTTTTCCTCCTCCTTCCTCCTCCTCCTCCTGAGGTTCTCCCATTTCAGTTAAACCTCGTTCTGGGCTGCTGAAGTCCAAAAATGATGCTTACCCGCTGGAGCTCTGGATGTTGTTGGGTACAGAGGTGGAAGAATAGAAACTGAGGTCATTGACCTAACTAGGGAGGCAGGGTGAGAGTCAGGGCAAGTCTGAAGGAGACAAAAAGGAGTGGATAAAAAAAAAAAAAATAAAAAATAACGAGTGGTGTGCTGGGCAGAAGGTTCAAACTTCGTATTCATAAACTCTGTGAAATCTGGGACTCAAGGCTTCAGTGTGCAAGGAGGATTCTGTGTTCACCTCTTGACCTCAGCTTCTCAACATAGACCCATTGTGACAGGGTGCGCAAGCAAGAGAGAGGGACACAAAACTGGGCACAGGACTTGTGTACGCGCCAGATGGGACGGTTTGTGGTCCTCCACACGGACAATACCTTGTGATTTGTTGGGGGGAAAAAATGACAGTGGTAATAAAAACATGATGGGGGAACATTTTCTGTACACGACGGAGAATTGGATACAGCTCGCTGGGAAGGACTGTCAAACCAAAGCGGGCCGTGGTAATTGTCATCAAGTCTGACTATAGGACCACATCAACTCGGGCCGCCCTCGGCTGGGACTCCAGAAGAAAGCGTGGAAAACAGGCCATGGTTCGAACCCAAATCCATCCAGAACCATTCTCAAAGATGTCCTCAGACCCACAGCAGAGGCAGAACAGGATAACTACCACATTCTGTTAAATCTGCGACCGGATCTGCCAGTGCACTCATGTTGTCAGTAAAAGGGGCAGAAATAGCAGTGTCTGCGAGGGTTCCATGGGAAAACTACGCTCCGCTTTTGCACGGGAGTCCAAGTTGAATCAGTTTGACCCAAAACACTTTGGGATTCAGAGGGAGACGTCGAGCACATTATTAGAGCTGAAACGATCCATCGACTCTAATCGATGATCAAAATTGTTCGATTACAAATTGGCTGAATCAAACGGTCGAATATTCAATTCCTGCTTCGCTGTAGCTGTTGAAGGTTAAGGAACTGACGGAACATGCGCCGCCTCTCATCCAGGAACACTCGTAAGAGTGTTAACACGAGCCTGCGCACACACACACACACACACACACACACACTCGCTTCTCAGTGACGGTGTCTTAAGGCCGACTAGACATGAAAATATCAGGTGATAAATAACGATCGTTTCCTCATTTTCAGACATGTCTTTTCACGTTCATCCTCTTTCTTTCCACCAATTCAAATAATGGTTTGATCAAACAGAACCGAGGAAATCATGATGAGAGCAGATAACAAAGTATCTGCGCACAACGGGAACAAACAAACACAAATCTACGGAAGACAGGAGAGACGCATGAAAGGAGAGGACGTGAGGAAATCCGATACAAACAGAGACACTATGTTTCACTGTGTGCGTGAGGATGACACGGCAACATTCGGAGGGCAGAGCACAGAAGGAAAGAAGGGAACATCTCTCACCTAGGTGAAATCCGCTACTATTTTCATCGTCCTCTGGTGAAGATGGGGGACAGAGAAGAGAAGCCAGAGAAGAGAGGCACAACAAAACGTTAAAGAGAAAATGACAGGTACCTGCCCACTCAAACCCACAATGCCCAGAGCCCATTGAAGTACATGACTTTCATAAAGGTAGAGTTAAGTTAAGTTAAGTCCAACTTATCCAGAGCGATAGACATTGATTCGGTGGAACATGTAAAACCCCAAGTCATTGGTCAAAAGTTCATCAGAAGAACATCTGTATGAAAACTACCATTCAAATAATATGTTGAAGTGCACTGTTTATATGGAAGGTGTGTACAAATTGTGAAAAACTGTCAAAAGTACATTTCAGTTCTACATTCCACTACATCACTGGCCACTGCTCTGGGTGTTGTTGTTTTTTTGGAAGTCTTTACAATCCTTTATTACGAGTGAGTCGATGAATCTCCGAAACAAAGTCCACCCAAATGAATATGAGAGAAGCTGGAGAAAGACAAAGCGTTGAACAAGAGCAAACCATCTGATCACTCTGCTCGGTGGTTACGGGAGGTATTGAGAGTGACATCTGTTGTCTCAGAGTGATCTGCTCTGACGTGAGGCGACAGGCCGAATGAAAACAGGAAAGATGGAGGGCAGCGGTGATCCTTTCATTATGCATGACTCAGCAAAATGATTTTGCCGCCCCATCCAATGGGAGATGAGAGACAAGAAGTGCCTTCAACTTCCTGGGCTGTGAGAGCGGCAGAAGTTAGAGATGGAAAGGAGTCATGTTTAGGGGCATGAGGGTTAGAGTGCAAGTAAGTTGAGGGGAATGATTAGAAGAAGAATAAAAAGAAGAAACATACCGAACTCTACCTCCACATCATCTTAGAAAAGCAGAAGAAAAGACAAGAAGAAGAGTTTAGAGGGAAAAATGATACTGTTGTGTTCGTCCCTGATTTCAGCTAAATGTCAGAATGTAGAGAGTTCTCGCTGGAAAATTCAATGAGCTACTCATTCTATTTCATTTTGACTTTCTTAAAAACCGCTGAGGTCCACTCCCAACTATTTCTCTAAAGATTAAAGGTGCAGTGTGTAAGATTTGGTGACATCTAGAGGTGAAGCATGTTGCATGTTGTATCCATCACCCTTCCGCGCATGAGCCTATGGTCGACTTCAGTTGTCTCTGAAAATGTGTTCAATACGTCCACTCTGGGCTACTGTAAAAACATGGCGGCCCCCATAGAGAGGAAGCGTTCCTCATGTAAATATACATTAATGGGCTCGTTTTAAGGGTCATGGAAAACAACAACATTTAGGTGATTATCAGTTGAAAATGACAGTATGTAACTGTTTTGTAAAATATTAAAAATGATCAAAAATGATCGAAATCTTACACACTGCACCTTTAAGTGACAACACTAGCCGATTACTACACTCTAGTACTATGACCACTGCTAATACGATGATTATTTCAGCCACATTTCATTGTCTATATCACAGATTGGACAGTTTGAACTCATCCTTGAGAGGCAGTTAGAAGCGTTGGAAAAACTCAGTCAGACCTTGCGTCAGTTCCTTCTATGGCAATGAACAAACAACACTTCTACGGTTTCTATTTTGATAAAAACACACGTTCAAATCCACCGTTACCTAGCGAGACACACTCGGTGGCACACGTCTGTGCTGCATCCATGAAACAGAGAGAAACATTTAGAGTCAAAAGCTCCAACAAGGCGACCACAGGTATTCAGACGTTTCGCTACAACTCAGACCCGAACCATGGAGTGGACACTTTGACCTCCCATTTGAAAAGGGGTGAATGTATTTGACAGAGATGCAGTCTGTTCAGCTTTGAGCAAGCTTTTGAAATGACTCCAGATGTTTAAGAACACCATCCAAAAAACTATAAGATGATGGTTTCAAAGTGGGAGCCAAGGTATGATTTGTGTGTGAGTGTGTGTGTGAGTGTGTGTGTGTGTGTGTGTGTGTGTGTGTGTTTGGTACAAGATGCTGTTACCATTTGGAGGCACTTATAGATGCTTCCTCCGCATCACATGCTCCCATTTCGGCCAAACAGGGTTAAATCAAAACACACATAACATAAACTCACACAGTATGGGGCTCGCCTTCTAGAGCGCTCATGTTCATTTCCCAATGTGCACTGCAGCTTAGGAGATGTTGCGTCACAGTCGGAGTTAATAACCAGCCCAAACAGCAGTCAGGCCCAATCACTGCGGAGGTTGTTTCATGCTAAGAAATGTCCGACCTGAGCGCAGTGATTGTTTTGAAGTCGGGAGACTAACGTGTCGGCCTTTATCTGACATCTTGTTTCACGTGTAAGCGTTCGTGGCGGCGTTCCCACTGATCTTCCTGTTGTAATGTGACATCTTAAGTTGAACCAGCACCTGAGCCAAAAGTTGAGAGGGCTCCGAAGGAACAGTGGGGATGTGGGCGAGACGGAGACAAACTTGAAAGAGGAAACAGTTTTCTAAAATCACTTTAAGTACCGCTCCGATTCGACCCGGGGAGCCTTTCATCCGCTGCCTATCTCCCGCAGGAATAGTCCATATTGCCTAATGACCTTGTGACCTTATGCATCGACATTCCCGCTCTCGCGAAACCCCGTGCGATAACGCCGCAGAATGTAAATAGGCCGGGCGCCGTCTATCTCCAAATTCTGATACGGCGAAGGTCAAAAGCTCTTTGGCTCTTGAGACAGTGGAGTTCACACGCCTGAGAGAGAAGAGAGAAACTGGTCAGAGCCCATTATCATGAAGTAGGTTGACGTGGCGGTGATGGTGACACACTATCCCTTTACTGCGCGTGTGTCTAACCTGAGGCCCGGGGGCCAAACGGGGCCCGCAAGGTCATTTTTGTGTGGCCCGCGAGAGCTGAAAGGCAAATGATCGTCTAGAAATAAAAGTCTAAATCATACATTGCGAATGAACTCTAGCTAATTACACATGCCACTTTTTGTGTGGCAATATATTCAGCGTGTTTACATTTGCACGAGTACGTAAACACACATATACAATATTCGTCTGAGGACGGTTATTTTTTTATTTTATTATTATAATAACACTGTTAATGGAGCAGCTGCTGAGTCCTTAAGACATGATGACAAGACGGAAGGTGGACGTTGAGGAATCAGACCATGTGACAGTTTGTGGATTACAAATTTGAAATGATATCACTTAGTTCTATGTTCTAAATTTAAAGGTGCAGTGTGTAAGATTTCAGTCATTTTTGTCACTTCTAAAAAACCTTACAAAAAAAATTACATATTGACATTTTCATGAATTCATAATCTTGTAAATGTTTAATTTTTTCCATTGCCCTAAAATGAGCAGTGGTAAAAGCGGACGTCCTAAACATCTTTTGGGTTCTAATGACAACTGACAAAAGTCTACCATAGGTTGTCCTGCATGTTCAGAAGGGTGAGGGTGAGGTGATGGAAACGACATGCAACGTCACCTCTAGAGGTCACCAAATCTTACCCACTGCACCTTTAACCCAAACGAGAGTGGATGCAAAGCAGCGATCCTTTGCAGCACAGTGAACAGAGCGTGCATGAGATGAGCCGAGATGTTGGATTTGACTGAGAGGTCGTATGCACTCTCCATCTTGAATTTCTCATCCAGATAAATTCAGCAATTAGTTGGACTTTGCCGTCTGAGACAAGAGTAATCCTCGGGTAAATAATGAATGGTATATGATGTTTTATTGGCTGCTACTGGATATTAGTTGGCTTTGAATCGCTATGGATTAGGCCTGGCACCGTCAGACAAGGCCTTATGGCTCCCAGCTGTCTTCTAACATGGGAGGAAGAATGAGTCCCTGTCGACACTTGCTAAAGGGCCCTAAGTTATGAGTTGATGTCGCCCCCACAGTCGACCAAAATGGACACTGTCACTTTGTTTCTCTTCTGCTCTCTACATCTCACTAACCTATTTTTTTGGGGCAACCAATACGGCAGCTGCGGATTTTTCCAGATGACGCAGAATGAGATCTTCGTCATCAATCTGTTGGCCTTTAAATGCTGAGCTGATTATTGAATGTCAGGATAAGGAATAAAAAAAGGACGACAGAGCAGAGCTGGTCTGCATTATGAGTCTGACTTTCTCGAGCACAAAATGTTACGTGTGTCTGTGCAAAGGGAAAAGTGACAGTGAGCCCAGAAGAAAAAAAAAGAACAACTTGATCTATAAAACTTAACTGGTGGTCTCCGCGGGGTTATCTGAGCCTAACCTTTGAGAATATGAAGGAACTTGTCTCCCGCACCCCCTTGCGCTTCACAACCCGCGCCCCCCCGTGTCTGTAAGTGTTTAAGTCGAAAAATGAAATGGATGGCTAAATTGAAGACAGGGCCAGACTCAGGGCCACTTAAGACCAATCTTGGGTGCCATTTCGCAATAGTTAAGGCGCTCTCGATGGAGGGACGGAGCAAACGCAAGAGCGGTTGCCCTGCGATACAGCGAGAGAGAGACGGAGAAAGACCCCAAGGTGAGCGCTAAGTGTGTCCACGTGTTTGGCAGACTGCGAACCAAACCAAACAATCAGACAGTGGAGGGTTTTGCATGTCAGACAGAGGAACAGACGTGCTGTAAGAAAGCCCAGCGAGCCGTCAGGATGTTCTGAGGGAGCAGATGGGGAGACTGGAGGAGGGCCAGGCCCCAGCGGTGGGGAAAACAGTGGGGTAAAGAGGGACAAGGTAGGCATTCCGGGTTGACCTGTACAGAGGGTTTTTTTCTATCCAGCAGCCAAATAATAATTGGCGTAAACGGTGAAACTAATTGCACTGAAACATCAGTTTCATAAGTGAGGAATGCATCCATTAAAGTGGCAAGAGCAACAGTCAGGAAAGGGATTATTTATATCTTGCAAATGTTAGGCGTAAATGGACACGGTTAGGCAATGCTTGCCGTCGCCCCTCGCCAAGACCAATATTGTTCCAGCCGACAGGAGCTCCCGGGCTGGAAAAAGAGAGAGAAGGAGCGGGAGAATGGGAACCCCTCCTCAATCATCATCTCTCTTCTCCACTTGCAAACAGTGGGGTCTCCACGCTATCCTTTAATTAGGTTGTAGTTTATGGCCCCTGGGCCCTGCGAGGTCAGGGTGTGTGGGGCCATGATCCAAATTGTGTCTCCCGACATCTCGACTCAGCCGCCGCAGCTGCACAAACTCATATCTGCTACCAAATGTGATCTTTCAACCTCGTCTCTCGCTCCATCTCTCTCCAAATCATTTTTTGTAATGTTTCTGCCTCCTCTCTTCTCAGTTTGGAGTCCATTTTTCTCTCTGAACGTCTTGCCTTCACTCCAGTTGCATCCAAAAAGTATTATTTGGGCTATTTTTGTATTTTCTTGTGGAAACTGGGTATTGAATATATGTGTATCTATACCAGTGACTCTCAACTGGTGGCTCAAGACCCAGAGGTGGGTTGCGCACCTGTTTTCACTGGGTTTTGCGTGGGGAAATGAAATGAAGAAAAAAAATATCCTCTGCTTTTATTTTGAAGAGGATTTTTTTTTTGCATGGGAGTGCACACTACTTAAAAGTAGGTGGCGATGATGCCCTCAAACGCTAACAGACACTTGCCATTACTTAAGAAGAAGAAACCAAGCAAACCCGGTTTGTTTTCACATGCTAACTGACCGTGGCAAAACAACATGAGACTACACGAAATATGGGTTTTCTTATATTGAGGACATTTTATTCCCTTGAGTTCCTAAGATGCACTTTTTGATTTGAAATCAAAAGGCAGCTAATTGAGTATAGAAGGGAATGTTTCCCTCGATAGCGTTGCCTCCGGCTGGTTCTTCTGGTTTATCATTCATTCATTGTCGTTGGTATACTGTAATATTCTGTCCTATCTCAGGTTCCATCTTTTCATTATATAAAACTTGGAGAAGTTGAAAATGTTCCTCGATTTGGGGGGCAGCTTGTCACGGAGGGGTGATGCTGGGTCCCGAAACCGGACCGGTTGAGAACCACAGGTCCATACAGAAGCAAATGACCATTCCCCACGCTGATGGGGCAGTTCCTCAGAGGGCAATGTCATGAGACATCCTACTGTGCAAACAACCGATCCTGACGGAATGAACCACGCACTCAGCAGAGGGGTGTTACTGTTGGTCAAACTTACGTTTCGGTAGGGGCTGGGGCACACTGCTACATTTTGCACCTGCCCATTGTGCATTTCGGAAGGCGAGGGGAGGGGAGGGGAGGCGGGGGGAGGGTGGGTGTCCTGAGGGGAGTTAGGTTTTACAAATCCCATAACTCAAATATTCCATTAAAATGAAATAGTGCTGTAACCTTACAGCACTGTCTGTTTGAAACTACTTAGCCGGCTATTTTGGCCACCCAGCGCCATATATGCCAATATGCGGTCGAACATAACCGGGAAATGTCAACATCCATAACTCAAACAAGGTTTGAATGTGAGGTGAAAACGACGAATGCTAAATTTGGAAATGGTCAATGTAGCTCAGTGAGTTTATTTCAGAGCAGCATATTGAAAGAGTCACGTTACATTAAGGGCTCGCCGCCATGTTGAGGGGAAGCGAGTCATCAAATGGACATGTCGGATTCAAAGTGGTAATCTACAGTCAAAAACAATGTGCAGCAATAAGGACTAAGCTTGGGTTCAATGGGGTCATTGTGGGACCAGAACAGGCCAATAAAGCCACGTTCAAGAGTTTTTCTCAGGCTCCACATGTTTAGGAAATTCAAAATGAAAGGAGAGAACAGAGCCTGTGTGCGAACTAGGACAATTACGTGACATGATATGATTATGTGTAATTGACAGAGGGCAGAAGGACGTCAGCAGGAAGACGGAAGGTATGGAGAAGGTGAGAGGGAGAAAAGGTTTGCAAACATGTTTATGCAGATAAAGAAATTTAAAGGTGCAGTGTCCATGAGTTTGGCTATTTTTGTCACTTCTAAAAAGAATGGAAAACAATTACATACTAACATTTTCATGAATGTATAATCCCCTAAATGTTTTTTTCCCCACCATCACCCTAAAATGAGCCCATTAATGTGTATTTACACGAGGAGTGGGTCCTCTCCATGGGGGCCGCCATGTTTTTACAGGAGCACAGATGGACGTCCTAAACATCTTTTGAGTGCTGATGACTACTGAAGTCTACCATAGGTTCTCCTGCATGCTCAGAGGGGTGATGGATACAACATGCAACTTCACCTCTAGATGTCACCAAACCTTTACTGCACCTTTAAACAAGACAATATATTCAACACGATATACTGTTGTGAGGTGGTGTGTACGTGAAATAGCTTGTTCTGAGACACTGGATGATGTTCCTTTCTTTCTGGCCTCTTTTTTGTGAGGAGGTCACGCTGCAAAAGTTGAACACTTCCACTTTTTAGGTGGTTTAAGTTCAAAAATCAAGGTGAAATTGCAAGTGAAACAAAGTTGTCCGTTTGCGCACGGTGAGCTGGGCCCATCCATTGTGCAAGACTCTCGACAGATATTGGCAACATGGCCTCCTCCTCCTCAAGGCAGCGACAGGAAGACACGCAGTAATGCATGGTCACAATGCCAGCTGCATGGCCCACGCTCATGGCTTCATGCACGGCAGCTCGCCATACACAAAGAAAATTGTTATTTGGCAGCTGTTTGTAAATAACTAACGTCTTTGTCATGATGGAAGTGCCTTTCGGGGCAATTACTCAGAGAGATTTGCAGTCAGGTGCAACGGAAAGTTTTGCGTGTGTGGCATAAACAGCAGCAACAGGTGGGCATGGTATTAAAAATGGAAATGTGGCCAATTACTGCCAGGCTATTTTTTGCGCAAGGAAATCAGACGTTACAAGGAAACGTCTGCACTATTGTGAGTCCAAGGGAAGATGCAGGACTCAGCTGCAAGACAAGATGGATGTTCAGCTGCAAGACAAGATGGATGTTCAGCTGCAAGACAAGATGGATGTTCGGCATGTCGGCTAGACTTTCAGCTAGCTTTATCAATAAAAACATTTGGGTTTATTGCATAATACAGGCGAGAGATGTGCGTTTTAATCTGAGGGAATAGTGTTCAGGGAGATTAAAATCTGAAATCTAATCTGGCAGCTCTACAGGTTCTTTGTAGTGGCCAGGATCTTTTAACAATCGCTCACACCCACATAACTGTTTAGGATCGCCTGCTAATATAAGATGTTTCTAAAAGGCATTCAAGGAAAACACAAATGCTTAAAGGTGCAGTGTGAAAGATTTCAATCATTTTTTTTTCACTTATCTTTTTACTCATGAATGAGCCCATGATATCTGATATATATTTACGTGAGGAGCAGGTCCTCTCCATGGGGGCCGCCATGTTTTTTTTTTTTTACAGTAGCCCAGAGCGGAAATACTAAAGATCTTTGAAGTCTGAATGAAAACTGAAGTCTACCATAGGTTCTCCGGCATACTGCTGATGTGATGGATACAACATGCAACTTCACCACTAGATGGCACCAAATCTTACACACTGCACTTTTGACAAATAAAAAAGCCTAAACACTGACAGCAAAAACACTCAATAGAAATACAATCACAAATGGATACTGACTGTAACACCTCACCGAGACAAACACAAACTTTTCATTGCGCCACTACGATCAGCATCTGTTGTAACTCTATTCCTGGTTGGCTGTGTTGCTGTCGTGTGGCTTTTCTCATTGTGTTACTGCTTTTGCATTTGTGTTTCCACGAACGCTCATGTGTGAAACAGCTCGGCCACCATACTCTCTCTCTCGCCCGATGTTCAGTGCAGTGCATTGAGGGGTTTGCTCACACTACTGAAACGAACCTCTTTTGTACCCTTATGCTTCTAAGCGCAATCTGTGGGCCATCACTAATCGTTTCTGCTGCTGCCCCTTTCTTCTATAACATGGTTTATGTCTCCTGTCCTCATTATGAAGCAATCACCCATCTTTGATTTATATGGGTAATTTAGCTATAATCCCCCCATTTCCTGATCCCCTAAATCCAGGCATTTTATAACAAATCTCTGCTAAGTACGCCCGCTGATGCGTTCTCCCTCGCTTTGCGGTACTAAAGGGCCCAGGACAAGAAATAGGGTTACCATACAGGCGAGCATTGTAAATGTACTCCACAGCGCAGTACACTGCAGCATAGCACCTCTATCACATCTGTGGGTCTATAATCAGATCATTAAGCTGTCATTAGGCTCAGTGAGATGTGAGGAGGTGAGTTGGATGCGCCGGCTGCCCGGTGTTTTGGCTGGAAGGTGTAAAGGGTTCGAGAGGTTTTCCAGGGAGCGAGCCGCCTCCTCCTCCTCCTCCTCCTCCTCCTCCTCCTCCTCCTCCTGTACATTAAAACTACCGCATGGCTTAAATCAAAACGGGGGAACGGCACGGCAGAGAGAGACAGAGGAAGGAACGTCTGGCGGGAGATGGCGAGAGAGACACAAGAGTGAAACATGGAGCAGACGGGAAAATCATAAGGAAGGTAAATCCAGACACAGCACTTCCTCTGATGACAGGCGTGAAAAGCTGCGACTGCACAGCGAGCTTCAGTGGAGCAGCAAAGAGGACGGATGAGCTCTAACATCCTTGACTTTTTTTTTACTGTAACACTGCTTTCAGATATGCACTGAATTATTCCCTTCAATCATCCAGATGGGCTGGTTGTTAGATCCCCAAACATCCAAATCACTAGCTGGGGACGTTCTCTGAAGTTTCTCCTGCGAGTGAAAGTGTCTTGAGTCGAGCACAAGTATTCACTGTTAGGGCTTTCACACTGGCAGGGAGCCGGCTCAGTTCTGGTTCCAGCGCCGGTTCCAAAGAAGAACCGGCCCGCGTTCAAACCAGTAAAAAGAAAGGGAACCAAAGGGCAAGAACGCTATTCCTCGCTACACAGGAAGTAAAGGTAAACAGTGTTTCCCCGGGAAGGGAGCGCGTGTGAGTGTGTTTACGCGAGTACACGCGCATCGGGTCGAGACTCCATTGTGCGATACAGAGAGCAGAAGAGAGCTGAAACCGTGAGCACGTAGAGACAGAGACGACATGCCGTCATGTAAATAAGATAAATAACGTAAGGCTTTTTGGTTTGTTGAATAAAAGGAAGGTAACCTTAAATGACGTCTGTTACGATATCTTTCTGTTCCACCGAGAACCGACGTTTCAGGTTCCCAGGGTTTTTCCGGTCTGAACGTGCCGGCCGTTCCGATTTTGGTTCAGGAACTGGAACCGTGCCGGTTCCCTGCCAGTGTGAAAGCCCTACGTGAGTCAGTGGGTGTGCACTGACCAAAGAAAGTACAAGTCAAAAGAATACGAACACTAATGACCAGATAAGGTGGAGAGTTTCACAAATTCATGTCTGAAGACAGCTTGAGTTACTATCGGATCGTCTGCATTTTTTGGCAGCAGTGCTCTGGCGTATTCCGGTGTTGTGATGGGTTTGCCGCGGCCACGCAGCAGATAATATATGCTTACATGATCGTCTGCTTGATGTCCTCTGGAACTGGAGAGTCGCAGCAGGTCGCGGCAGTGCAAATCTCCTGCAGAGGAAGAGAGAGGGGGATTAAGAAAAAAGAGGAACAGAAGAGAGGCCCAATAAAACCATCAGTTTTCAAGACTGCATTGGGAATAATAAACACTACAGAGAGCCAATTCCTCCGTATCCACCAGGTTGGTTCCGTCAAGTGAAACGAGAGAAGGAAATGATGGAACATGAGAAAGATAAATCTAAATCTGTTTGTGAAATGTTCTTGCTCTTCTTTTGCTCTCATCTTTTTATTTGTGCATTTCCTTTTTTCCCCTCCTCGGGCGCTTCTTAGAAAGGATGCCAAGAAACTGCCCCTGCCTCCAGAGCTCTGTGTTGCACATCAAGCGCGGCCGTCCGAGTGCGCACTGATGTGCGATTTTCCATCCACTTGCTTTCCAAGGTGGATCAGTACCAGCGCTATCATTTTCTGTCATTACTCAGTTTGGGCCGGAGTTTGTGCAGAAATCCAGACTATTTTTGCAGTGGGGAGAAAGGCAGAAGAATGTAAAAGAGAGATAAAACTTCGACGAGTGTGACAAGAGTAAAGACAGTTGAGCCGGCCTTGTTAAGACAGCAGCGATTGGTTCTGTTATTGTTTCTTACCTCTCCTGGAACTGCTTGGACGGGATTAAGCCGGCCCGAGGGTTCGCATCTCCCTCAAGTTTTGCCTGCCACCATGTTGCATCATCCTGGCTCATGATCTGAAGGATGGAGCCCTTCTTGAAGGCAAGACCGGCCTCTTTACAAGGGATGGCTTTGTCCTCCTTAGGGTCATAGTCAAAGAGCGCCTTCAAAAACACCTGGACATACAGCAGAGGGGAGGGAGCGATGAAGGCAACGGTTCACACCATCCCACAGACGGTGAACTCGGAAGCCAGAGTCGTCACGGCAAACACACAAGGTGCTTCATCAACGTTCAGGTTCATTCAACTCGAAAGGTCACAGCAATCAATTCAACTGCAACGTTATTTTTTCCATATCGCA
The DNA here is from genome assembly GCA_016785325.1 of Chascanopsetta lugubris. Classification (NCBI taxonomy): domain Eukaryota; kingdom Metazoa; phylum Chordata; class Actinopteri; order Pleuronectiformes; family Bothidae; genus Chascanopsetta; species Chascanopsetta lugubris. The sequence continues at coordinate 25,649 of JAFBJT010106208.1, forward strand.
GCATCAACGCTTCGAATGGACTCATCCTCGCCACTGTTTTCCAAGTGCGATGAGACTTAACATATTCTGACTCAGACTCTCCGTTTGGACGAGCTCTCCTTCACCCCTTCATTCTATCAAATACCAAACACTACTAACACTGGTCATCTTTCCACATGAAATGACCAATAAAGAAAATATTCTCTTTCTATAAGGAGCCACTTCCATTGGCTTTGGCAGAGAGGGACGGATGTCTCATCAACACAAAGCTGGATTTCAACTTGGAAAATCTGCAACATCTCTTCCGGTGGTCGGTGCTGAGAGACAACATGAAGCACCTTGCTGCATCTTCTGTCCAAAGCCAGTTCTGTCACGGTGAGTTACGACACCCTCGGGAGATTTGTGCAAATGGAAAGGAAAGGAATGAGAGGGAAGGACAGAGTGCAAGAAAGAAGATGAAAAAAATCTTATGTCCTTGCTATTTAAAGTTTGCTTTGTGCCATGTTTTGAAATCAAGTTTTGGACAGAGATATTTTGGGCTGAAACAGCTGCGTTAAAGGTGCTGTGTGTGGCCATTTTTGCCACTTAAAAAAATGTTGGAAAACAAATACACACGGGCATTTTCATGAATGTATAATCATCTAAATGTCTTATTATTTTTTCCCATCACCCTTAAATGAGCCCATTGATTTATATTTACATGCGGAGTGGGTCCTCTCTACGGGGGCCGCCATGTTTTTACAGTAGCCAAGAGTGGACATCCTCGACATCTCTTGAGATTGAATGACAACTGAAGTTTACCATAGGTTCTCCGTCATGCTCAGAGGAGTGAGGGTGAGGTGATGGACATAACATGCAACTTCACCTCTAGATGTCAGCAAATCTTACACACTGCACCTTTAAAAGACATTTCACAACAAATCCAGTACAAGTTACAAAATGCAAAGTATAGTTGGAATTAGAACTGGAGGTTTGTAAGGATTAGATGAATTGATGCTTTAACAGCAGAATAAACTCATATATCTTACATATACTACCTTTCTTATCCACGCTCCGTTTTTTGGCCTTAGTTGTCACTTAGTTGCTCTTTAATGCTTTCACCTGGTGATACATGTGTGTGTTGTACTAGTGGACAATTTTTCAGTTGTGGATCCAGTCACTTTTAACCATCACCCGATGACAAGGGATGCAAGTGGTGTGATACCCCCCCCCCCTCCCCCCCAAGAGGCTTCCTTTTACAGGCATGGAGGAGGGGGCTTCCCTGTGAAAAATGATGGGACTGTCTTCGCCCTCCAAACTTCAAACTGGGTGAGTGGATCCAGCTTCCAGGTCGACTCCTGATAGATGAGCATGTGAGAAATGGTGTATCAACACCTCACTGGGGGGGATGATGGTGAACCGGCTGAAGTGACAGTCAAAGCAACTTCACGGTGGGTTGTTACAAGCTACTGTTGACTGGTGCAGCTTATTGGGACATTGATCTGCAATGTAACTCAAAAAAGGCTATGATGTTGCCATGAAATGAGTTGTGCGTAATATGTCCATACTGAGCAGTTCCCTTTTACGTGGTTGGCGGCATTTTGATTGTTCAGTCTCTTCCCCTGGAAAATGATTTGCTGTAATACTCCATGTGAACTACTGCAAAGTGCATTATTGTCTTATTGGTGCTTAAACTCAGACGGTGGTTTCACACTGGTGTCCAAACATCTTAACACCAGTCAAAGTCAATAAGTGCAACCCAAAGCAACCCAACAATCAATCCAGGACAGAACTTACCTTCCGCTCCTTGGCTGGCGCCTCCTCCTTTGCACTGGGAACCACTTTGAAGGTAATGGCTCCTTGTGATTGGGCCTTGGTGTTTGGAAAGACAAGGCAGATACAACAAGCTTTGATAGCGTTGGAGGTGGAAACGTCAATAATCTCCCCTTAAAGGTGCAGTGTGTTATTTTTGTCACTTCTAAAAAATATATCAATGTACTGACATGTTCATGAATTTATCATCACCTAAATGTTTTATCTTTCTGCATTACCCCCAAAATGAGCCCATGAATGTTTATATGTACACTAAGGGGGGGGGGGGCTCCTCCCTATGGAGGCCGCCATGTTTTTACAGTAGTAAAAGTGGACATACTAAACATCTAGTGAGTTTTGATGACAACTGAAGTCTAACGTAGGTTCTCCTGCAGGCTCAGAAGGGCGAGGCTGAGGTCACGGATACAACATGCAACATTACCACTAGATGTCACCAAATCGTACACACTGCACCTTTAAAGATATTTCACAACAAATCCAGTACAAGTTACAAAATGCAAAGTGTAGTTGGAATTAGAGTCGAACTGGAGGTTTATAAGGATTAGATGAGTCTGTCTGACAGGTTGGGGGTATGAGGATTAAACTGGAGCTTTTGAGACACCTATCATCTCCTCTGTTCTAGTTCTAGTTCCTCCTCCATCAGGCAGAATCCAGGCCCGTGACCAAGCTCCTTTTGAAGCCTGCGGCAGAGCCTGCTTGGGCTGAGCATCAGTCTGGTCCAGGGGACCTTGCGGCCCAATGCATGTGGTCTGGCAGCCAGGAAAGGCTTGTAGCAAAAGGGCAGTGTTTGGTTTTCTGGAGAGTGACAGGAGGCACGGGGTCCTGGATGACTCAGCGCTGGTTTTTGCCATCACAAATACGGTTGTTTTTAACATAAAGCCTTGAAGAAGGGTTCACAGGACCTAATGCAGTCGTGCGGAAGAGACTCACCAGAATACGAATGATTTCCTCTGGTTTCTTGTCATCCACAGGGATTCCGTTGACCTCCTTCAGTTCATCTCCAACGTGAATCAACCCTACCGTACAAAAACACACACACACACACACACACACACACACATACATAATGTCTTCGTATCTTAAATCGCACTAATAGTCCAGTACTCTCACATGTTTTAATAAAGGGGAGCTACTGTTTAAAAGGCCAGTGCTTACAAAGCCTGGGGATGTGTACACTCCACCAGATTAATGTTTATGGTCACGGTGGCATTGGAGATGAATCAAAACATTATTGTCGACACGGGGAAATTTGCCCTCGGCTCCAGTGTGGCAGTGCAGAAACCGAGACTGGACACAACGAATACAAAGCCAAACAGAAAACATGTGGAAATAACAGCGGAGCTTCTCAGTCTACATATATGTTCACTTGTTCTCTCTATAAACTGAGAAGCTATGACCTATAGACAAAACTGGCACGTGGAGGTGGATAAAGCATGATTCCTGGATACATTCCTTCTTCGCTGCACACTGGGTTTAATTTAGTTGTACTGTAAATCACATTCACACTTCATTCCAGACTTGCACGGCTAAATCCACGTCTGAGAGAAAAGGGGTTGGAACTGACCACTTCTGTCGGCCGCTCCTCCTTTCATGATCCGGGCCACGAGGATGGCTCCTGTGTGATCGTCACGCATTATTGTTGCTCCCTACAAAAGAATTAGACATCGAGATGAACAGGCCTCGTCTAATAATGAAAGTCAGAGGCATCTGGTTGAAATGCAATGATCTGAGCTGCACACAGGATGTGCTGTATGTTTTCATTAAAATGGCAAAATTAAACTCAACTTTTTGTGAGAGCCGGTTCAATCCATTGTTTAAAAAAAAATGTTGGGGGTAGTTTTATTAAGGTCACTTTACTCATCACCGTCTTCTTTTTACTTTCTATGCACTAACATTTTTTGTTTGCAGAACATGCAAGAACACAATTCTCTGTTCTTGTGAAGTATGCGTTATGCTGAGTCTGTGCTGTTACCTAAGTTCCACCAATTATGAATGTAACAACATTTTCGACTTGAAAAATATCTTTTTTTCAGAGATCAAATTGCCGCTGAATGGCACTTGACCATGAGGAAGAACACAGGTACATGTGCTTGACTCCGGTGAGGACAGACTTTGATCTATGTGATGTATTTGACACATTTGATCCATATTTGACACAGGTATTATTGGAAATGTATCTCAAGTCCACCTATATACAGTAGCAAAGTGAGAAGTCCTTATGACTTACTGTGATGTTCAGCTGATCTGATGTGTACTTTATCTTTTATTTTGGTTCCAAACACTAATATTTAGGATTCATACCCTAAATGTACATAGTTGGGCCACAACTGAATGACATTTCCACCTTGTATGCTTATACATTAATAGGTGGTTTGAACATGACATAACAAGAAATCATTGTATAACATCACATCAGGATGAGGAACAAATCTTAAAAACCTTAAAAAAAATATATTTAGCAATAATAACAACACATCAACAACACCATGAAAGTGAAATGATCCAACACTTTCACAATGGCTGCTCTGAACAGATGGGTCGTCTGATGTAGCATGAAACACCGTCACAGTAACTACTGCAGAAGGAATCAGGTTTTATAAAGACAGCCAGCCAAGACAGACAAGGGCAGAGGTCAAACAGGTATGAGGTATTCAACTTACACACACACACACACACACACACACACACACACACACACACACAAAGACAATTTAAAAGCATTGGTGCAAAGCCAAAAAGACACACAGGGAAGAGGATAGTGTTTCAACTTGCTTGTATGAAATGACGGTGTTTGGCGGTGATGTATTAACCAGAAAAGCAAAAATAGCCCTTTCCCTTCAAAATAATAGAATGAACGTAATGGGTGCCAACCTGTCACAGTCATCCCACAAACACCAGCGAGGCACCAGCCTGGCTGGGACCTGGGATGTAATCAGAGAGCCAACTGAAACTTAAGGTGAGTGTCATCCTCTGCTGGGAGTGATGACGCAAACCAGACAGATGCGTCGTCTGGTCGACACGCAGTTAGTTGCGACAGAAACTCATCCTTACCTTGCTGCTATTCCCATTATCGCGAAATACTGTTTTCATTTCTGCTGCACACAAAAAAAAAACAAAAAAAAAAAAGCCAGGAGCCTCTCTTCACCGCGGTCACCAGCCGTGCTTTATTTCAGCTGTCTGAAGCGATCGCAGCCCAGGTCAACCACGGGAGTGCAACAACACGGCTCTCTGGTTTGTAATATTTTCCTGTTTGCCTTGTGCTGACAGGCCTGAAGTCATTCTGGCTACTACCACGGATGGGAAGCACAGGAGGAGATATCAAAGGAAACTCCTCAAAGACCAAAGGCTACTCTGGTTTGTGCCACTTCACCAATCTATTAGCATGTCATCTAGGTTGTTTTCACGACCTGTTCACATCTAATAGTTTTCCTCCTAGATAATGGTTTCCTCAAGGCCTTTGGGGTGAAGGTGGGGATGGAGTATGGAGAAAGACATTGGGATAGGACTGACTGTGGAGAGTCTGGCGGCTAATAGAATAATGGTGATAGTCCAAGGCATGGGAGAGGTTGCATTAGGACCGAAATCAGTTGAGCAGGTCAGTGAGAGGGGCAGGCGGCGTCAGACCCTCGTGTCAGGGTCACCTACCACCTCGGGATAGTGACTTTAAGGGGGCCGTCTGTTACGCAACGGCCCCAAGCCAACAGAGAGGCCATTTTGTTCTCCCGAGAGCTGAGGGGAAAGAGACGGGGTGTGACAGACAACAGGGTGAGCTGGGGAGTTTATAGAAAATCTCACAGGAGCGTTCAGACATGAGGTCATTATCATTACCTTTCTCTCTCTACTTTTCTTCCCTGCCATGCCTCTTAGAGCTGGCTGGTGGCCAATGCATTATGATAGATGATAGTTGCTATTTAGTTGTGTCCCTGATGGACGGTGGCAGCGAAAAAGGCCAGCCAATCAGTGGAGTCGGCCTTGGGAGTCTAAGAGGACGACGCATGGAGAAGAAAGACTTCACAGACGTGCCCTGCAGCACCACACGTCCATTACTATGGATGGAATCTGCTCACATATGGTGAGTGGATATAAATCGTGATTTGACACTGAAGGCTTAAATCACATGTTGTAACCCTGATGCCACTTAGAAACACCAGTGTTATGACTTTTACGGTAAGAAATAATGGTGATTATAGAGCAGCACATTTAGCTGGAAAACACAGATGAGGTTGTGAACCTGAAACTATGGGGAATGAGTTGACCTGGAACCAGGAATATCAACTCTCCACGATAGGAGATATGTTAGACTGTAATCACTTTTATATAGTCGTAGATTGCAATTCATATCTGACCCACTGGCCTCAAAATGTGAAGAGTCTACGTGGACCAACCAAGTCAACAGCAGTAGAGAATTTAAAAGGGGAGTGGGAGCCTCATATAACAATCTAGCCGGCTTTAGTCTGAACTTAGAACTGGTCCAGTAGCCAAATGAGCTTTGTGTGATGAGAGAAGCTGACGGAGGCCAAAATGCTCTTGTGGCGACACTAGCAAGAGAAAAATGGAGGGTAAGTGGAAGAGCGGACAGCTTAACCCTTCAAGTGCACATTTTCTTTTGCCAATGTCCCACAACTAATCAGTTATGTGAATAATCACTGAAACACAGACCATTAAGATGACATGTCAACCTCAAAGAAATGCGCCAACCTCCGCTGACATCACAACATTACAACCAAGACAACAGCTGGCAGTGTTACCAGACCAACAGGGCAACCAATAAGTTGTGTTTCTATGTGCTGTTTAAAAACAAAAGTTGCTTGGGGGATAAAAAGCGGAAAAGGCTGGAGAAAAAGGTGCCAAGTTGGCAACAATGCCCATGAAAGCTCGTTAGTGATGAAACTGTTCATGCCAATTCACAAATTTGCATGAAAAGAACAAAGAGTGAAATTGTGTAATTTCAGTCAGTTCGTAAGAAATATTTGGATTTATTTGCGGGCTCGGCTGTATCCAGCCAAAGAAAGTAATTCAAGATTTCATTACATCCCTTAACAAGCTACTTTTTTTTTTAACTGTATGAGTTCAAAAAACAAACAAAAGAACAGTGTCATTATGCTACAGATGAGCATCGTCATTTCAGAATCCCTCATAAACATAAAACAACAGATCATAAATTCACTTTTTCCCCCCCAGGTATGAAGCAGCCTGTCAGGCAGAGACCTGACTGATGCCCAGGAGAGGCAGCTGGAATGAACGGAGGGCAATACAACCTCTTGAACTCAGCATCACCTTCCCCCTGTGGGTGCTATCATCAGCATTCAGCCATGCATGACCACTAATGAGGAGTCCCTGCTCTGTTAAACAAATATATAAACAGTTTGGCTGTAACATAAATAAACTGCATCAAGTACGGGGAAGGAAATGTACGGAAGAATCAAGGGAGGTTAAGACCCTCAAGCACCAAGATGGGCTTCCTGGTGTAGCAAGTTAGGCATTAGCACAAGGTTTACACCCAGCCTTCAACGCCAAGCGGCACATGGAATCCATTTAAGACTTTTCCTTTTTCATGAAAACAGTGCAGGAAGTCAGAAGGGGAATGTCTACGTCTGTCAAGGCGCATACACGCATGAGTAACAACATGTGTAAGTGTGTTTTTGTGCACATGCAAGTATGTGTGTGTGCGTGTGTATGTGTGTGTGTGTGTGTGTGTTTCTGTGACAGGCTCCTACCTGAAGTCAGACCATGCCGACCACAGAAGACTGGATGATTGATGCTGGACAGTCAGTAAAGCTGATGAATGGGCTACGCTATGTTAGCAATTAGAGACAAGACGCCACTTAACCATCAAGTGAGCAAACTTCACAATATGCATGGAGGAGAGAGAGAGCGCACAGTCGGCGCACATGAAGTTGAAGGAACAGTATTACAGTAAAAAAAAAAGTTGCAAATTCTTCCTATTGTCAATCACTGCCATTTGTTGAAACAGATCAGATCAGGTGCCTCCAGAAATACACACACACACACACACACACACACACACACACACACACACACACTTAAGAACATGTACGGAGACACACATTCAAAAATAGCGATGTGAGCGGTTCATCTTGGATTGAGGAAGGCCTTTGAACCGCGATCAATTAGTCATCAGTAAGTCGATCCTAAACCTCCCCTCCTGACGTGATCAGCTCCATATGCAGCCCCCGCTCCTCTCTCTATTTCCCAATTCCTCACACACACCAGTGCGTCTGATTGTTATTGTTGGGCTGGTCCAAATGCAACGGCTCAGCCCTCCACTGTGTGATGAGGAGGGGGAGCTGGAAGTGAGTGACGCTTGTCCATACCAAGCCATCGCCCCCCATCACAGCGCATGTATTGACTGGAGCACTGAGATGGCAGCCACGTTAAGTATGTGATGACAAATGGCCCACACCTCACACAGTCTGGAAAAGAAGACAAAATAGGGACTAAAAATTTGGACCCCCCCCCCCCCCCCCCCCCTTCTGCATGAAGAGCGTGCGTTGATTAAACAGAATGGAACGGGGGGTATGACTGTCCAGAGAACTGTCAGCACACAGTAGTGATATGAAACCTCAGCGGTAAGACAAGATGGCTGTTGGATGTCTCGTTGCGTTAGCTTGGCGGGGGAGAGGCCACATAAAAGGTTCTGGCAAGGTCATTCCTTACGGGGCGATTAGATTGCCCTCGGGCTGATGAGGTGGATGGATGGCTGGATGACGTGAAGTAAGCTGGCGGGCTTGTAGTGGGCTTGTATGGATGACGAGAGGAATGGCGGGTTGTCTTGGCTCATTCTAGGTCTAGGGGTTAATGGCAGGCTACATGCAGGCTTGTGCCGCAGTGGGACAAAGGCATAGTAATAATAATAATAGATTGTATTTATTTAGCGCTTTCCGAGACACTCAAAGCTCTTTACAGAGAAGAAGACTCACCTCAACCACCGCTAATGTGCAGTGCCCACCTGGGTGATGCACGGCAGCCATTTTGGGCTCGAACGTTCACGACACACCGGTAAGAGGTGGAGAGGGAGGAAGTGATTTGAGCCAATCCGAAGTGAGGGATGATTCGGTGGCCAGATGGAGAAAGTCCGGTTGGAAATTGTGCCCCGACACCGGAAACAATACCCTGCTCTTGATGTCGGGGGATTTCAGAGAGTCGGGACCTCGGTTTAACGTCTCATCCAAAGGACGGCGCCCGCAACTGTTTGCCCAACAATGCCCAACAGAGGCATTGTTCCCGCCTAGTCTAGTAGACAACAATGGCATTTCCGGCAGTGGCCACACCAGGACTCGATCCGGCGATCTTATGATCCTGAGAACTGGGCGCGACCCATGTAGCCACACTGCCGAGTATCTTCAGCGATGCCCACATCTAAAGCAACTGCAATATTCAAAAAAGCCCATTTTCTGACACACAGCCCTCGGTCTGTAACAACCCCTCAAAACACAGCACAGTGAACCAAAGTGAACGCTGGGGCATTTGACAAACATTATTTTACCCTCCTAAATGAGACCGACAAGGGAACACAAACACGAGCGGCAAGGCCAACGTGTTTTGACATGATGTCACTTAACAGCAATAGTGTAACGGGGACAGTCAACTCCTGGCGACTGGCGTGTTGACTGGTGTGTTAGGAGGTATAAATACAAAGTGTAGTGGAAACATATGCTGGCATTCCTTAGCCCAGATGTCAACAATGGAAAGTGAACACAAAGTGGGAATGGGCCTCCCGGACATTAAAATACAATTACCTCCAATCATATCTGGTGTTGGAGTGTGTCATTTCATCTTACCTCACTGAGATGGCAAAGTGCCCCCACACATAACACATATGACCATTGCATGCACAATGGTCCAATTTATTTATGAGTTCTTACAGACTTTCTCGAATGCCGAAGGCTCCGGCGCTGCTCAGAAATCATGTAATATTAAGGTATTCGGTCATGATCACAAAATCCATTTAGTGTTATGGTCACCAGTAAAGATTAATACAGCGCTATAAAGAACCAGCAGGGGGCCAGATGAAACTCGACGTTATTGGTGCAAAGAGGAAGGGAAAAAAACACAGCCGACGAGGACTTGAGGTTTTATATGAAATGGTTTTTCTTGCTCATGCAACAGAGCTCCTGCTGCATGCCAATCCCCTCTGGGTGACCTGCCTCATGCCTTTCCACCTGTTTTATTCAATCACTTATGACTGCAACTAATAAAAGCAACCCCCAAAGCAACCCCCACCAATTCACTCTCCCTTATTCCTGGTCAGAATGTCAGAAAAAGCCGGGCTCTAGTTTCCCTTTTTTATTTCTCTAACCTTGGTCTTGACCTCCCAGTTGTAATTAACAAGTATACTGAGAAAAGGGAAAATTGCAGGTCATTATTATGATAATTACGGCAAGCAGGAGGGATTCCAGGAGGAGCTGCCAGGTAGTTTAACGCAGAGGGCCCTCCGTCAGGACGGCTTACCTCCATTTGTCTTCCTCCACCCCTCTTTCCTTTTCCTCCGCTGCCTCTTTAAACCTTAATGTTGGAGCAAGTCATTACCCTGTTGCTACGAAAACACACTTAGCAGCCCACCACAGTACTTCAGACAGGTGGCAGCAAACTTGGGCGTGTGAACCTGTGTCTAAGAATGAGACTATCTCAGTAAATGTGAATATTTATTTCCATGCCGTCGACATGAATCACCATGTAGAGTGAGTGGAATCACCGTCTCTCTGCTACAAGCGCGACGGTGCCAGATAGTTAGTCATTATGTGCGCTATTAATGTGTGTGTGTGTGTGTGTGTGTGTGTTTCTTGCACTGCATGGGCTGTGAGCGTGCACACAAAGAGACAGTTGTGTTTGCCGGGGAGACGTCTATCTCTGCTGTGGGATTGATTAGTATTTTCCCCGTCGTTATCCCAAGCAACGAAAACTGCACTTTCACATGTCACTTTTCATTTCCAAAGTGGCTTCGGGGTCGGGCGGCTGAGGAGCGCTCGGCCCGGCGGGGCAACAATGCCCACATTCAGCCACCGAGCTGTGTGGCTCCCAAGCAGAGAGGAGCATTAGGGGTGTGCGTGTGTGTGTGTGTCTGTGTGTGTGTGCGTGTGTGTGTCATCTATCAAACTGCATTTAAAGGACTTACATCTGTATTTGTGTGGGCTTCTTTACAAAATACAGTATATGTGCTATAAATGACACATTGCCGATTGTACCTCACCATCAATTTCAATTTTTTTTTACTCTGTTATTCAGTTACATGCTTGTTTTACATGCTGAACATGAACACACATCAAACACAATCTATATACAATACATGCACGAAGGGGGAGATGTCAGAGCGAGGGGACAATAATTCAGTTTCATATATTTGATTGAACCTCCATTTTATTTCTCACCATTGTAATTCAGTCTAAACTACGTACAGAGGCCCAGAGGCACGACATGTGAAATCATATCTGCACCACACTGCACACACTTGCACTCAATTCTAAAAATAAGTCCCATCAACCTGCCTGATCTTTTTCCAAGACAACTCATGCCCTATCTGAAATGTCAAAGAAACTAAAGTACTTCTAGATACACTCAAAAATTCACTCAAAGGATTCTACCTTCTTCCATTCATCAAACTTCACAGAATTCTTTAGGTTTTTGCATACGCTTGTGTACCGACTACAAATGGACAGAGGCAAAATCTTAATTTTCTTGGTGGAAATAAAAGTATAAACAAGCCGCTGTACAGCTGCGAGTCTTGACACCGTGAGCAGGTCAATAAAAGCAGTGCCCTCGACTCGTCTCTGTGTTGTCAAACATGGTGCTCCATCTTCCTTTACACTGCTCCCAAGATACCATGACCCGATCCATCAAGTGGCAAATGAATCACTTTTAAAGCACATGGGTCCATCTGTAAAACACTAACATGTGTGCTGTCTGCTCTATTCTCATTAACTACTCCATTAATCCCGAGCCAGTGTCATTACTTTCCCCTTTCTCTCGATGTTCTTCCGTAAACAGAAAAAAAAAAAAAACGGATACAAATACCGTATTTAGACTTTTGAATAGGTGAACCTTCAAGAAAGTGTGTTTGTATAAATTCACATCTGCGAAGATAATATTACCATGCTAGGTCTAGGATTCAACTGAGAGGCTCATTAAGTCCAGCAATCTGTATAAATGTATTACTGACAACTTCCAGACAAATGGAACGAGAACTGCCACAATCCGACCGTCCTAATTGTGTCAAGAGGTGGCCCATCTGCCCCAGATGAGAAAAGCATGGTATGCAAAATTGCCAATTCCTCCTTCCAGACGCTGCCATCCGTGGAAAACTACGCTGAATCGATCACAAGACGTTCCCGTCTCTTTGCAATCATCAACACCCTTTATTAAGTAAAGCAAATCCACCGACATCAATCATGCAGTTGGAGCTCTTACAGAAATAACGTTGGACATGTCATCTATATTCGTACGTGCAGCGACGACTACGGCTCTGAAGTCAAACCCATGCTATTTGTGGGGCTATAATGAGAAGTCCAGCTGATCGGATGGTATCCAGTGGCTGGGGCGGCTGGGTGGCCGAGCCCAGCGGTGGTATGGTTATACTGGCTGGTGCTGGCCAATGCCAATAAGGATGCTTGGTAGGTTGGAGGGCGCAGACCCTGCAGTAGATCCCTTTCCATGTAGTTACACCCGATGACATCCAGTCATGAGAGGAAAATCAATGCAGGCTAACAACACAGAGCTGAGCGAAGAAATATGGATGGAGGAAGGGGAGCAACCCAGCCTGACATTGGCTCCATCGCACTCCTGGCACCATTGGTTTTATGGCTGCTAATGACGCCGTGCAACCAGAGATGGAAGAACTCAGGAAGGAAGGAACGGATGGAGTGATACTGCACAAAGGCACAACAGGAATGTAAAAGAAACATGCAGAAAATACACTTCAGAACAACAGGTGTCCACGTTATGGAGCCAGGAAAGGGACAAGACAAGAAAATAGAATACATTTGTGTTCAATGGTGACATCAACAACGCGCTTCTTCCTTTACAACACCAAAAATATCGAAATCGTTGGATACTCAAAATGCACCAGAGAAAGTGACCTGAGTGAAAAACCAGATGAATTCATGAGTGGGAGCGAGAGAGAGAGAGAGAGAGTGAGAGAGAGAGAGACTCTGCGAGAGAGAAATATGGCGTGTTTGTAGGAGGACAACTGGAGATGAACTGAGTGGGAGTGAATGAGGAGTCCTCCGACCGTGATGAGGTCCGGCACCCAATGAGTGACGCGGAGAGAGAGGACGACGATGATGTATGAGAGTGATGTAGAAAACGAATGCAAACGCAGTGGGGGCACACGAGCGGGAAGCATCTCCAATCTCCGAGCCTGCTATTTACATCTGCATCGCGGGGCTTCCACAACAAGTCAACGAGCCGAGCAGAGACGACCACAGTCGGCTCGTCAGTCTCTGGTGTTCTCACATCATCGCAACGGTCACCCGGCAGCTGTGGCGTAGCCGCCTTCGGGCACCTAAACTTGTCTTCGGGTGCTCGACAAATTTTCTGCGGAGGGACTTGGAATTTCCAGAATTCTTTGGAGTGACGTAGTGACTCCACCACTTTAAAAAAACTATCAATTAGCCGGTGAGATGATGATTACGAATGGTCAAAAATGGCAGATTACGACACAGCCACCAAGAAAACACACACACACATACACACACACACACACACACACACACACAACACTCGCATCAAGAATTCGAATGATTTTATAATAGAATTATGGGTTTATGGTTTCATTGATGACAAGTTAAAGGTGCAGTGTATTTGTTTTTGTTGGACTAGGATAACGAAACAATATACTCAATGTATTGCTTTCTTTTACATGACCCTGAAATGAGCCTTTAAATGTACATGTACATGAAGGACGGGTCTCCCTATGGGTGCTGCCATGATTTTACAGTAGCCCAGAGTGGACCTACTTTCAAGGTGCGATGTTTCGATTTCCGCCATTTTCTGTCACTTCAAAAAATATTACAATTACATACTAACATTTTCATGAATGTATAACCTCCTAAAGGTTCTTTTTTTCCATTAGCCTTAAATAAGCCAATTAACATATATGTACACGAGGAGCAGGTCCTCTCTATAGGGGCCGCCATGTTTTTACAGTAGCCCAGAGTGGACTTATTAAACATATTTTGAGTTTTAATGCCAGCTGAGGGATACCCTAGGTTCTCCTGCATGCTGAGAAAGGTGAGAGGGAGACGATGGTAACAACACGCCACCTCACCGCTAGATGTCACCAAATCGTACACACTGCACCTTTAATGACAACTGAGGGCCACCATAGATTCTTCTCCAAGCTCAAAGGAGAATGGTGAGGTGATGGATACAACATCACCGACAGATGTCACCACGTACTTACTGCACCTTTAAGCCACAACAGAATAACTATTCAAATGGATATTTAGTGGCTCATGTTTTACGCATCTGGATGAAAACTCCAAGCAACATGGATTGTAACAACACCCGCGAATTCTGGCTTATGTCAACTCTTGTTTGTACTATTAGTCAGTCTGAACTCTGGCCTTTTATAGCCAGAGGCAGATTTCTTATGATATCAACTACACAACACACTTAAACAGTTATCTAATTATACCAAGTCTTCACCATAATAAATCAAACTGGTTGCAAGAGAGCAGAACAGCACAACAGAAAAAAAAAAAAAAGTAGTAGAAGAAGAGGAAATGTGGATCTGGAGAGTAGTATTTGCTGTTTCACTGAAATGTGCCATGAAGTCACAGTCTGAGAAATGATAGCAATTAATCAGCGCTCCTGAATCCAAACCACTCAACTAATCACAATTAACCTAATGGATGAGTCACGGGGAAAAGGGCCTTGCATGCTAACTACAATCTATTCTCTGTCCCGTCTAGAACTGAGGGCTGAGACAAAGGCCGACTAAGAGAAAGAGGAAATACAACAGAGCTAAGAGAGGGTAGAGGGAGAGGAAATTAGATATCGTATAACCCCGTTGTTATGATGTCAAGTTTAAGAATTTCAGGCTGATTATAGAAAATTGCGAGTTAAAAGGGCACATCCAAATCAATTTGCTGCGGCAGAGAATGAGAACGCTGCAAAATAAGAGGGTTTTTATTGGTTGTACGATTGGCTATGACTTCATGATGTGCATCTGACCTGCAGGTTGTTTCCCTAATGTGCCATCAAACTGTTCATTAGAGTACGTTTCCCTCTAAAGATCGACAAGTTGAGAATTTTCTTGGGGGCCAGAGGTGAATGACAAATTAGAGGGTCATAAATGCAGAGTAGCTACACCACAAATCACCATAACCATTTTTTTCCCCTCATTACCATGTTTTAAACTGAAGTCTGCTTGTGCACATGGACTGCAACATTTTGATGTATGTCAAAGCTACATCCACGAAATACGAAAAAAATGAATAGATGGATGTATTCAGCAATGTAAAGCATGACTAAATTGTGTCTTAAAGGTACAGTGTGTAAGATTTGGTGATATCTATTGGTTGGTCTAACCTGGTTTAATAACAACTGAAAACAGCAAGACTCAATGGAAGATGATATGCAAAAGTAAGGCACTACTTCATTAGATATCGCAGACTATAAATCTCACAGAGAATATTCCTGAGCGTTGAGGCTGCAACTTTGGGAGATTGATTCATATTGTGATGCATTGGTAGTTGCTTCATTTGTATCCTACACGTATCAGCGGTTGAGAAAGCACAGTGGTTTTATCCATTTCAGCCAAGAAGATGCATTTAGGGGCCACGGAAAAGAAAATCTCAATTTACTCGTGGATGCGCTTGATAAATGTTCTCCTGGGACACATCCGTTCTTTGCTGGACTCCGAAATCGGGCTAGACAGTGATGAAAGAGCAGAGACCCGTCTCTGTGGTCTCAACCATTGTTCCAAAAAAGACGACAAAGTTGAGTCTGTTCGAGCCGATGATAGAAGTTGCCTTTCTCTTTGTTTCCTCAGCACAAACACAAAACCATCACACGTCACATTTGTGAGATGGCCCAGTGCCACGATCGCAGTCCCCTACTATCCATTGTTTTCCTTCAGGCACAAACAGGAAAAAAATAAATAAATAAATCATGCCCCGCAGCACAACCCTGCAGTTGTTGACACCACAGTGCTGCCTAAATTATAGCCACAGGAGATTATGGGCAGCAGCTGTGCCCTGTGGGTCCTTTGGGCAGCTGAGAGGGCAGCTACAACTCCTGAGAATGAAATGAGTCGATGGCAATAGGCTGGAATTTCAGTCCCTATCACTTCATTATGAAATATCTCACCGTATGGTTTGATATTGATGGGAATGGTCATTGAAATCAAAAAGGATTTGAATGAAAGGCAAATGATGATATTGATGATTTATTGAGAACAATATTCAATGACACTTTTGTGTGAGCTAAGTCTGGGAGTGCTGAGGACGGCAGAGGCGAGTCACTTTCTCTGTTTGATAGTCATTTGATGGACCCATTGATTTGGACATATAACCTCAAATTGAGCAACTTAAAGGTGTAGTGTGCAGGATTGTTGGTCAGGGTTTGTCATTTCGTTTTGTAGGACAGGGATAACGAAACAACTGTCTTACGAGATTTTTACAAATGTATAATTACCTAAATGTATGTCTTGCTTTTACATTACCCTGAAATGAGCCCTTTAATGTGTATTTACATGAGGGGCGGGTCTCCCTACGAGGGCCGCCATGTTTTTACAGTGGCCCAGAGTGGACGCACTTAACGTCTTTCGAGCTTAAATGACAACTGAGGGCAACCACAGGTTCTCCTGCATGTTCAGATGGGAATGGTGAGGTGATAAATACAACTTCACCAATAGATGTCTCCAAATCTTACACACTGCATCTGTAACTATTTCAGAAAATACCAAATATTCCATGAATTATTACCTCCGGTATTCTCCAATAATACACACCTAAATGCACGTTTCGGGTTTTTTGTTTCAGTTTGAAGTGAGAACCGGCTCACTTCGTGGAATAACACCCGCCAGATGATTACGCCAACTGGGACAGGTGTAAATCACATTACGCTTTTACAGGCAACGCGATCCAACATCAGGCTCGGGAGCGAGGCCTTAGCGGGAGTCATCGGCTACAGTGCGTTGTGAGCAAAAGCCAGAATTCCTCCAAGCCACATTATTACATTCGGCGGCTCCGCGGAACATGCAACAGGGCAGCGACCCAAAATGGCTTAGGTGTGTTCTCCTTTCCCCGGGGTGTGGCGACAGGAGTGCGCCGGCCTGGAGCCAAGGTGGCGGTCAGGGTGAAAACCACAAAGTGAAAATAGAGGCGGCTGGGGCCAGGGCATGTCCTGCACGCATCGAAGGTGGGCAGGGCAAAAAACAAAGTGGGCCGATGACAGATGGGGGTCTCTCGAAGGCTATCGAGGACCTGAGCCGTCGGACTCCCGGTGAGCTCGGAGGAGCGGGCTCCTAAACGGACCTCGCTCGACGCGGCGGGGGGAATGTCTGGTGGGGCAGTCGTCTAACAGTACAGACACCCCGGATGTCGAGGGATGCGGTGAAAACGGGAATGCCGGCCAAGATGGCACTCCTGCGCGCTCAGGGCCCAGGGTCTAGACAGACGGCTGCGCTTTGACGTCTGGGACCGTGTCTAAAAGAGCACGGACACGAGAGGCATGTTACAATAAGAGAGCAACACTGACCGAGATAGAAAAGGAAGCCATTCACAGACACCGAGCCCAGACTGGCTGAAAATACTCATGGCCAAGAGCAGGGTAATTGTGGTCAGCTTTGGTGTGCTTACAACTTCAAGGTTGTGGGTTGCATTCCAACAGGCAAGTACCTCAAAAGCAAAAGCATTTATGGCGTTGGTTTGACCTGTGGTGTGGTTTGGGCTTTGAAGCGAGAGCTTTACAGAAATCCAGGGATCGGTGAACAAGAGGCAGATAACGGGATTTTAATCATATAACGGCGATGGCCCTAACTAGCAAGGTGCTGGGGGACACATCTGTTTTGGGGGGACACTTTTGGTTCAAGGTCTTCTAGAAGTTTACTGATGGCAACTGCTCCCGGTAAAGTCGGACTCCAACTCGGAATGTTGTGGCCCACGGTCTGCAACTTACCATCATTTGAGGCAACAAAGATCCTAACTTCCTGAAATCTTCCAGGAGCTCCCACAATGTACAAATTAAAAATGCATCACGGAGAATGAAGCCTTTTTGTTTACAGCACACAGGCACCAGCGTCGGCTCTAATCACCAAAAGTTTTAAAAACTCATCGACCTTCAACAGTCTCATTTGCTTCGGTGTCCTCACAGAGTGTGATACTTGCGTCCACCAGGGTTTTCTTCGTTTTGCGCAGGGTTGTGACAAGATCTTGACAAGACAAGAGCCCGAGTTCAAAATGGGTCTCACCTTTGAACACTTTTGACTTATTATCACTCATTCACTCAGTTTTGTGCACCACACAGGGACACGTCCTCTTTTAGGTCTCGTTTGTGTGTGTGATGCACTTGTACGTGTGTGTTCCACTCACCGGGAATATTGGAATGCCGACACACAAACCCACAATCTCACACCCACTTCCATCTCTCGCTTGTTGCGTCTTTATCGATAATTGTGAAAGAACGAAACGACAACATTTCCTCCGCTGATAATCATGACGACAAAATCTCATTCCATCCGATTTTGATATTTTGTGTATCTTCTCATCCTGTGAGCTGAGAAGTGAAGGTATTGTCACACTCATAAGTCCCTGTTGATTTTTCGCTTCAACGCCAGTAGCACTGTGAATTTCGATTATTTCGGACACTTTGAACACTAGGGGGCGTCACTCTTTTGAAAGAAACGCACCCCCGTAATGTTCTATAACTCACTGGTGTCTATCACTTTTTTTTTTTTTTTAACACGGTGGTGCTGCTCACGGCAGACAGTGGTCTCTCGGAGCGCGGCTCATCGTCAGATGCACAAGAAAACAGTTTATCGGAGTAAAACACCGAGGTGATGAAGCGACGAGTCCGAACCTGTGAATTTCTCGATCCAATAAGACGCAAGTGTCCGCTGACACCTCTGACCCAAACACCTTAACAACACTGTTTACACACACAGCCCTCGTACTGAGATTTAAAAAAAAGTTATCACAATGTTATGCACGTGGGAAACAGCGCTTCTCTCTCTCTCTCTCTCTCTGTCTCTCTCTCTTTCCCTCCTGCTATTGCTGCAGGGAAGGGCACAGGCAGGCGTCCTGTATTTTCCAATCGCAGTACAGTATTGTTTTGAAGTACTTTAGTGCTGCAGTACTTCTTTAGGACGGGTTTACCATGCAAACCTAGTTCTTGTACGTTGTAGCTGCAAATGCTTTGTTTTCTTGCTCTATCTTTATCCGAGCAATAAAAGTTCACGGGGGGAGAAAAAAAAATCTGCATCAACGGACTAGGTTCGAACATGTGGTTCCTCAGGAAAGATTTCAGGACAACGTCCGAACTTCGGTGTCTGAGCGAAAGCAGCTCACCCCGAACAACATCACTCACCAGAGGCTCCTTGTTTTTCACCAGCCTGATGATTTTCACTGAATCCTCGTCTTCATCCAGGTCGTCCGGCAGCGGAGGTAGTTCAGGGTCATAATTCTTCTGTGCAACTGTATCGTGGACCTTGAGAAGACTCTACGACATGAGGAGAGAGGAGGGATTAATGAGGAGAAGGCAACAAAAAGGCCAGGGTTATCAGTCAAACCTTTAAAGGTCTTCGCTTTACCCGCGCATAATTAGCCAAACAAAGTGGAGCCGTACACACAATTAAGGAGTCCCATCGATCATTCCCCCCTTTCAATAAGAAGGAGAAAATGCAGGGGCTGCGAGGGAGGATGATTATGAATCGAGGTGTCTCCCTCAAGTGCGGGGTGATGGATTTGGAAGCGTTCGGGGCCAAGACTGAAGCCGGACAATTTAATAGTTATTACGTCTGAACTCCCTCCTCCTCTACGCAACTCCCTGATTCTACGGCAACGAGCGTTCGCCTCGAAAAGGCTGAAGTGTGTCAGGTGATAGTGGGGAGGAGGGACGAGAGGGGGGGGGGGTGTGCGGGGGGGGGGGGGGGGGGGGGGGGGGGGGGGGGGGGGGGGGGGGGGGGGGGGGGGGGGGGGGGGGGGGGGGGGGGGGGGGGGGGGGGGGGCAATATAGGTGACTGTTTTCAGAGAAAAGTTTAATTTCCAGAGCAAGGGCCCGTTGCCGCACGGTTCGGCGGCGAGCTCAAAGTAATGAAATTCTCAGCGGCCTCAGATATTTCACAGGTTTGCAGGCAGACATAAAAAATAAATAAGAAAAAAAAAGAAAAAAAAAGGGGGGGGGGGGGACGGGACACAGACAAGAATGATGCCATTGAGACGTTCATTTTTCAAAGTATTTAACGACTCCGTGTCCACACCGAGATGCAGCTGGACGCGTGCAGCTTTTTCCGTGGTTGGATGGGGGGTGGTGGGGGGGGGCGTGGGGGGGGGCATCTTCCAACTCATGTGCCAGACAAAAGTAAAGAGAGAGAGAGAGAGAGAGAGAGAGAGAGAGAGAGAGGGGGGGGGGGGGGGGGGGGGGGGGGGGGGGGGGGGGGGGGGGGGGGGGGGGGGGGCATCTTCCAACTCATGTGCCAGACAAAAGTAAAGAGAGAGAGAGAGAGAGAGAGAGAGAGAAGGATATGGTGAGGAGAGGCGCAGTGTGCTTTATGACATGGGAGCATGCTGCAGTACAGTGTTCAAGATGTTCCTAATTGGGAGCAGATGAGAGGAGGAGATATGACTGGGTGGCTGCGATCCTCTACACAATCAAACTGAATGACACACGTACACGTATACACGTGCGCGCGCATGCTTTATCTTTGGGGGGTGTGGGGGTGGGGGGGGGGCAGCGGGGCGGCGTGGGGGGACTTTCTTCTTCCCCCCCCCCCTTCGTCCCGACAGCAGCCTTCAGCAGGATGATTCAAAATGTGT
This sequence comes from Chascanopsetta lugubris, assembly GCA_016785325.1. Classification (NCBI taxonomy): domain Eukaryota; kingdom Metazoa; phylum Chordata; class Actinopteri; order Pleuronectiformes; family Bothidae; genus Chascanopsetta; species Chascanopsetta lugubris. The sequence continues at coordinate 46,435 of JAFBJT010106208.1, forward strand.
TTGGTTCTTTCTCCACTTTCACCTTTTCGTCCTTTTTTTACGAAAAAAAAAAAATCCAGATCGCAAAATCAAATACAGCAACCACAGCAACAAATCTCTCATTTAAAAACAACACGTCCCTTTCAGTTGACCATCAATTGAATCATTAGATAGAAATGTGTCTAATCTCTTTTTAAGTTATTCCATGACTGAGGTGCATCATATGCAGTGTTTCCCCTTCCATTTTATTCTGGAATAAATAAATAAATAAATAAATAAATAAATAAAATTAAATAAAAACGGTTGATCACATGGTATCGTACGTTTGTCGGACTTATTACAAGCTATTGTTACTGGCTGTGTGTGTCGACGGCAAACACGCTTGTTCAGTAACAAGAGGAGAGGGTGAGCTTTGAAAAAGAATATGATGATTTTGCCCCGAGGCGGATTCCTCATGTTTGCCATCAGCTCGGGTGCACACTTTAGTCTGAATGGTCAACTCGGAATGAGTTCCATCAATCACTGTCGTTCGATGAGGCCCACAGAGTCGAGCAGAAGCTGCGCTGTTTTATCCATGAAGCTGGAAGAAAACGACACAAGTTTGATTCTGGCGGCAGCGGCTCAGTGGTTCGAGCGGTCACCTTTGGAAGCGATTAGATGAGCTGAATGACGAGACATGACTTCTGATAGTTACCGATAAAGTTTTGCAGAAGTAACGGTAACTGAAATAAAGATGATATAGAAAATACATTAAAAAAAATATAATAAAAAAAATATATAATAATAATTTAATGGAATGATAACAACGGGTCTTGATAGAATAACGTTTACTTGGCCCCTGGTAACAGTCTGGGTTTCTTACGCGGCCCCACCCTGGAAGAATAATTGCCCACCCCTATCATAGAGCTTCAGAAAGATGGAAAACTAATATAAAATTGTTTTGGGGCTTGAAACTATAAAGTATATTTCAATGTGAATACATGAATGATTCAAACTCTGAACCAGTCCAACGGAGCAGTGGAGAAGAAACAAAACAATAAAGAAATGAAATCCCAAAAGGACACAAACACAACTATGTTTTTCTCTTTCCCATCCATCCTCCCTGGATGTATCCTGTTGTCATGGTCTTCTGGTCCAATCCCCTCTCTGATGCCATTGATCCTCCCTCTCCTACCTGCTTGCTCTCCTTCACTTTTATCTTTCATGGAGCCTTTCCAAAACCTTCCCGTGCAGCATCAGTTAGTGCTTTTCTCAGAAGAGGCCTTCGACCGGCTTCTTGGCTCTACTCATTGTGCATGAACACACACTTTGTGTTGCAGTGTGTATCCAGGGATACTAGATTATGGTTTGAAAGCGTCCAGGAACGCAGACAACTGACACTGTTTGATGAGAAGCGTAAAAGCCAACCCAATCTCCATCCAGAGCTCAATGCACGAATACACGATGTTAAAGCAGCGAGATTTAAGACGGTCGGAGAGTCGGCGGTATTCTCCATGTTGTGGTGAGATCGGTTGTGTTGCGTTCACAACTGCTAACGTTGCATGAGAACATGAGACTTAGCTACAGCCAATGGACCAGAAGCAGCACTTACTTTGGTTCTGAACCAAAGAGTCAACACAAGAAACCATCTCTGTCAGGTGGGATTCCGGACAACAGGAAACCAAACCAAAGAGGGGAGGCGTGTCGAGGGTTTGGGGTGAGATGCATGTGGCGCTGCTGCTCACATTGTGACATCTGAACCTCGGGATCTGCGTGATGACACCATGTGTGTTAGGTGGGCGTCCAACAGCCACTCAGCAGGGTGTGGCCCCCCGTGTGGGCCGTGGGCCCTTGAAGAGGAAAGTGTTTTTATTAAGCGGCGGCCTACAGAATGGAACCAAGAAACAAATATTGGTCCTTGTAATGAACATTTTCTTTGGTTGGTTGGTTGGTTGGTTGGTTGGTTGGTTGGTTGGTTGGTTGGTTGGTTGGTTGGTTGGTTGGTTGGTTGGTTGGTTGGTTGGTTGGTTGGT
>JAFBJT010106208.1:48756-59426 GCA_016785325.1 Chascanopsetta lugubris
CAGTAGAGACAGAAACACAGAGTGTGTTGTGGCAGGAAATGAAGTGTAACATCAGTGGATCTGATGCTTCCGTCAATGAGCTTCTCCTCCAGGGAGCTGAGTTGATTTTTCCCCGTTAAACTAACCAGACAACTCTCTTTGTCTCTCTCTCTCTCTGTCTCTCTCTCTCTGTCTCTCTCTCTCTGTCTCTCTCTCTCTCTGGCTAAAGTCGAACGCATGTTATCGTATCATCTGATCTTATTTTGAACAAAATGAAAATGAGCGTGATGAAACCTGCAGCGGCTGCTTTGCAAGGCGTTCTATTTTCTGTGCGTTATTCTCCCACTGAGTCAAAAAATAGAAACTGATATGTCAGAAAGAGACAGTGACAAAAAGCCAGAGGCGAACCAGGCGTGTGCACACACACACACACGCACACACACACACACACACACACACACACACGCACACACGCACACACACCTGCACGCACGCACACCTGCATGTGTACACACTCCCTCACCTCCGCTCCTCGCCGCATTCCATTCCTCCCGTTTGCCCCTATCGCTCGTGTCACTCAAGTGTTGCACCTCTCTCTTCTCCCTCTCGCCGTGGCTGCAGGTTTTCCTGCGCAGACGGTGTGGCAGAGTTCTAGCTCCAGTGGAAGTGAGTGAGTGAGAGGGTGAGTGGGTGTCATGGATGGCAGCGGAGCAGATGTCGAGAACCCTCCCTACCAGAACCTGCTCCTCCTGGGAGCCATCGCGGCCGCGTCCGCCTTCGTGGTCACCATCCTCATCGTCCTGGTCTGCGTCGGCTGCCAAAGGTGAGGGGGGAGAGGGGAGAGGGGGGAGAGGGGAGAGGGGGGTGGGGTCACGTGACTCCAGAGGTGTGTGTGTGCGGGAGGAAGAGGGCGGGGTTATATAAGAAAAGAGAGCGGGCCAGAGTTTCATCAAGTCTGCTGCCAGCTTTCTTCATCATCCCCTCCCAGTTCGCTCTCATCATCCATGTTTTCGTCTTTCATGTGTCTCAACTGCTTCTGAACTCCTCTCCTCCCTCTCTCTCTCTCTCTCTCTCTCTCTCTCTCTCTCTCTCCCTCTCCCTCTCTCTCTCTTTTATCCCTCCACTCTGAGTGGAGTGGCAGTAATGAATGTTAATGGCTTGCGAGTGTCGGATCAGATGAGCTGATGTTTACAGGACATTGAGGAGACGGGCCAGAGAGGGAGCAGCCTCACGTCACCCCGCTACACTTAAAGCAGGCAGAAGCAGCGGAACACCCCGCAGTGTAAAGAGGATCAGACTCAGAGCCAGGCAGGAGCAATGGAACAAGTCGCTTTTATTTTTACACACACACACACACACACACAGCCCTCTGGGACCAATCAGAGGCTGCGCTGTGGCTTTGTTGCCATGGGATACACAGATAAGGATGTAGAGAGACGAAATGTCAAACCAGCTCGTGTCATGGAAATAAAAGCGCAGCACTGTGGAGATGTGAAGAGTGAAACGTATGTTCCCAACTGCATGTTGAGGAACAGCATGTTCGTGTGGCTTCACCTGCTCAGGTGCTCCCTATTGGTTTAAAGGTGCAGTGTGCAAGGTTTCTGTCCTCAGAAACAGAATTGCAAACGACAGACATTTTTACGAATGTGTAATCGCCTTAATGTAAGACTCGGTTTTGACATAACCCTTGAATTAGCCCTTTAATGTCCTCCCTATGGGGGCCGCCATGTTTTTACAGTAGCCCAGATTGGACAAACTGAGCATCTTTTGAGCTTGAATGAAAACCCAGGGCCAACATAGGTTCTCCTGCAGGCTCGGATGGGAAGGGTGAGGTGATGCATACGATATGCAACTTCACCTGGAGGTGGCACCAAATCGTACGAACTGCACCTTTAACATAAATCCAGTGATTGGTGCTTTTTCAAGACGAGGCTCGTTGGAGATTTTATTCTGAAAATCACAGACCATGTCCTTTCACTATGATAGGGTTATCTCTTAAAGCTACAGTGTGTAATATTGTTATATCTACAGGCGAAGTTGCATTTTGTATGAATCGCATCACCCTTCCCATTCAAGCATGCAGGAGAACCTATGGGAGCCCTCTGTGGTCATTAAAGCTCTGGGCTATTGTATAAACATGGCTGCCCCCATTAGGAGGACCCCCTCCTGTTGTAAATATTCATGAAAGGGCTTATTTAAGGGTAATGTAAAAAAAAAAAAGAAAGTCATACATGATGATTATACGCATGATTATACATTCATAAAACTGCATATAATTGTTTTGAAATTCTGTTTCTACATACTGTATATAGAGTCAAAAAGTGAGCGAAATCTTATACACTGCACCTTTAACACGGTGTCTTTGCACCGAACGTTCCCACTGAACTCAGCCGAGAAGGGATCCTTTAAAGCTAAGGCTGCTAATCCTCGGAAAGCTAGCAAAAGGGAAATGATACCTTCCTCACTCTCTGATGGGATTTCTCGTTGAAGCTGTGCCTTTCAAAATAAAAGAAAGTGCACACAACTGCTAGAGAGTGACTGTTCCATGACTCAGCTGTTTACTTTTGGCTGGAGTCAGCATTAAATGTGTCCAGCTGAAGCCTTTAACAAGGGCCACACACACTCTTTTATTCTTTTTGTTTTTTGTTTTTTCCCAACACCTTCATCTCTTAATGGCACCAGAACACGATGAGACTCAAGCTCAAATTACCAACCTTACAATTAAAGGTATAGCTTCCTTTTTTAAGTGGGGTACTTACTAATGCAAAGTAAATATACACAACATACAGGAGTGGCTTCGCTCTGTGGTTTAAGAGAGATGTGAGAAGTGGAGCTCAGTTCACACTTTCTATTGATGTCTATCGGGAAAGGAGAAAAACAATATGGCTGAGCCACTGTGATAATGATAAAAGTAATGATATTAATATTAATGGCTGTCCAGTAGTATGCTATAATTAGAATAGTTTCAGTTTACTTTGATTTTAACTTTGCCATGCTTCCATTAGGCTTCCATTCCATTCGTATTCTTTAAGTATTATTATGTGCCTAAGCACAACAGCACCAAGGCTCTACCGCTCCATGGGCTGTTTACTGTTATGAAGTATCATATCATATCATATCATATCATATCATATCATATCTCACTTCCAAAATACAAATATCTCTCAAATCAAGAGACATTTATCAGGGTGATTTAATAGCGACATATAGTGTTTGTGTTAAATTTCATAAACTTTGAATACCACAAATCTTGTATGTTAAGTTGTGTCATTAACCACAGTGACTCTGGCTCCATTTCACACTTTAGAGAAGCTATTTATGGCTCCATTGTGTTTTGCTGTGCAGCAGTAAAATCTCACACAGCACACGATGCACCTCTTCTCCTTGGAGAAGTGCGACGGAACAGTTCTCACATTCACACCTGCACTCGGGAGCTTTTGTCTCCTTTCTGCTCCTCTTCATCACATCACACTCTCCATATCAACAGTTTCCTGTGGCTACAGCCTCCAGGGATCCACACTCATCCACAACACTCACAACATACGAGACACAATCTTATTATTATTATTGCTGTTATTACTACTACTACCACTACTACTACTACTGTTATTATTGTTTTTATTAATAGTAGTAGTATTATTGTTAGCATTATCATTATTGCTTGTTATTAGTGTTATTATTATTATCATTATTATTATTATCATTATTATCATTATTATTAGTAGTAGTAGTATTGGAATGACTGTCCCAACTGTCTCCTTCAATTTAGTTAAGGTGTACAAAATTTAATAGAGGCACAAAAATACAATAAAACAAAATAAAATCCTAGTAATATCACCCACCCTCTGAACAAGCAATTCAAACCCAACACTTTAAAAAGTACAAAGAAAAGTTTCTCGGGGAGGAACATCCTCTGTGTCTCCGTTTGACTGTTTATCAAGCAAGGACATTCGGGCCCTGGCTGTTGCTGGGTGCTGATCGTATCTGTGCCCTGAGTGTGTGTCTGTTCTCTCTGTCCACCGGCTCCCGTTGACCTTCCCCACTTTGATGCTGTGTCAGAAAAAGCAAGAGCAAGCACCCTCCAGCCGGAGAGAAGGGGACGTCTGTAAATATGGTGAGACATGTCTTTGTCTCTTCCTCTGTCACTCTGTCCCCCTGCTCTTTGCCCACGTGACTCCTCCCTCCACAGCCGCCTGTGTACGCTGATGCACGGGCTTGTGTTTCCATGGTTGGTTGTTGTATTGATGTGTGTGTGCGTGCGTGTGTGTGTGTGTGTGTGTGTGTGTGTGTGTGTGTGTGTGCGTGACAGCAGGGCACACTCCGCCATCCCAAACTGAACTCCATGAGCAAATCTGACACCCGGCTGCACGAGATCAATCGCTTTCCCTGCAATGGAAACTGTAAGTGAGGCCTGACACTGTGTGTGTGTGTGTGTGTGTGTGTGTGTGTGTGTGTGTGTGAGACAAACAACCCTGAGCTGTTACATCATGTCACTCTCGTCTCCCTCCTCTTCCTCCTCACGCAGCTGTGAGCAAGAGCCGTCCAGCCAGCATGGACCTCCTGCTCCTCCACAGCCGCTGCTCCCAGACGGACCTGAGGCCTTCCCATGGGCGTCAGCTACCCCAGATCCCCACTAGTCCCCAGGGATCCGGCCAGGGGGAGGGGGGAGAGACGGGAGGAGATGGAGGAGGAGGAGGAGGAGGAGGAGGAGGAGGAGGGGGAGGAGTAGGAGTAGTAGGAGGAGGAGGAGGAGGAGGAGGAGGAGGGGAGGCCAGAGAACACACGTACACCGAAGTGGGCCTGCGCAATAACCCCACACCCATCCACTGCCTGGACGACGGCCTGTATGAGAGTGTGGGCGTCAGAGAGGGTGATGCGGGCCCCAAGGTGCTCTCTGCCCCGCCCTCCACATCATCCAACCCCCCAGCTTTAGTCAGGGCCGCTCAGAGTCCGCCGGCTCATACCAACGGAGGTCGCAATGGAAACGGACACGGGAACGTACGTATGAACACGACGCTTCTGAATGTAGTGGAGCCCCCAGAGACGTCTCACACGCGCTGTGCACGTGTTCATCTGTACCTCTTAAAGGTGCAGTGTGTACGATTTGGTGACCTCTAGAGGTGAAGTTGCATGTTGCATGTCCATCACCTCAGCCTCACCCTTCTGAACATGCAGGAGAACCTGTGGTCGACTTCAGTTGTCATTAAAGCTCGAAAGATGTTTAGTACGTCCACTCGGGGCTACTGTAAAAAAACATGGCGGCCCCTGTGGAGAGGACCCGCTCCTCGTGTGAATATACAATAAAAGGCTCATTTAGGGTTATGGAGGAAACATATAAAACATATACGTGATTATGAATTCATGAAAATATCACTGTGTTGGTGTTTTGGAAGATGTTTTAGAAGTGACAAAAATGACAGAAATCTTTCACACCGCACCTTTAAAGACTGGGACTTGTTTTACACAGGTTTAAAGAACAGGCGACGCAGACACGAAGTTGGTCTGACATTGGCCATAGGTCTCATTTTGGGTGTTTGTGTCTGACGGACACCGTGTGTATGATGAAGTGTGTGTGTCTCTGAACGTTTCCTCTGCTTCGCAGGGAGTGCGTGGGAACGGCCGAGGGAACGGCGCCGCTAACGGCCCCATGAACGGAAGAGGCAACGGGGTGAGCGGCGCCAGCAGGTCCCCTCTGTCCTCCGTCAACTGTCTGGTCAACCAGGAGCCGAGCGGAGCGGAGTACGCCTCCATCAGGAAGTTCAGAAAGGTAATTTTGGATGGTTGTAGAAGAGGAGGGGGATTTGGTGACATCGAGCGATACGTACGTGTCCAGACGTACAGACGCGTGGTCACGTGACCACGCGTCTGACGAATGAGCTCCAGACGTGTGTGATCTGGGCAGACTGGGTGTATGCGCTGTGTGCTCAGGGTAAACAGGTGACGCTGGTGACGTCAGATCCGCGTCACCGTATCCACGGTTACACGAAAGTAGGTGTGACTGGTGGTTACGCTCTCGGTTTCTCGTGGATCAACAACTGATTTGATCAGTTCTGGTTAAAACGGTCACATCCTGCCACGTCGCAAGCGGGCGTGGCCGTAAGAGACTGAAATGTACCGATGACCAGACTTTTTTTTATGGTCTGGATTCTTCTGTTTACGTTTTAAACTCCACGTATAATTGTATTATCATCAAACAACTTCTTGAGATTAATAACTACAACTCCGCCATTCTACAGGGTGAGGTGAGCAACAGCAACATGCGATGTCACCACTAGATGTCATGAGAACGTACACTCTGTACCGTCCCCGCAAAGACCACCGCCATCAATTTATAATCATCTTGTTTAAAACACTTGAGTAGGCAAATATGTGGTCCTGTTCCTGTATGTATGTATGTATGTGTGTGTGTGTGTGTGTGTGTGTGTGTGTGTGTGTGTATTCAACACTATGACTATTGCGTCACTCTCTGAAGGTGGACAAGATGAACAGGAAGGAAAACAACAGCGCTGACAGCCAGTCAGACAGCCAGTCGAGCGTGAGTGACTCCCCCTCCGCCGCCCCCCCTCCGCTCCATCGCAGCCAGGAGTTTCCACGGAAGCCGCTGGAGCCATTTCACCTGCACTCCTTCCCCAAGGTACGAGACTCCGCGCTTCAACATGCTCCACATCAGCCTGCAGGCCCTGCGCGTTACAACCTGCAGCACACTCCAGGCCTCTGGCTGTCAGGCCGGCAGCTCACCACCAGAGGGCGCTGTCCACAAACGAACCACTCCGGCGTGGGTACAGATTGTTATAAATGGCTTGGTGTGGAATTAATGCACTTTTTGAAAACTTATTTAACGTAACGTTAACGCACCCGCTGTCCAACCACTAACTGTTTACTGATTCACTAACTTTAAAGGTGCAGGATGTAGGTCTCAAGATCAGTCGTTATAAATAGAATATGAGATAACTAATGATATTTCGGTATTGTGCAATATTATGTCTGTATCAGCACAAATTGAATATAAAATAATTGTTTTCAATAGACGAGACATTAGAGGCGGCCCCTCCCTCTGCCTGCCGCCCAGTTTCAGCTGGAGCCCAGAATAGACAACGTAAACACATTTTCATTTTTAATGACGACTGAAGACTATGGGTTCTGGGAGGGTGAGATGAGGGTTATTCGGCTGCAACGTGCCACGTGACCACCGAGGGTCACTAAACGCTACTCGCTGTGCCTTTAAAGAGTCAGGTGATGACTCATCAATTTAGCTCTGGCTCTATTTGAGTAGCACTTTTCTCATCCATAATCCAACACTTACATAAAAAGATAATATCTCCTTATTCCCCACCCATCCACACACGGCATGATAAATGACTTTTTTATTATTCTGTCTTTACGTGCATGTTTTATTCAAACATGCAGTCATAGGTTCCAGCTGGGCCCAGTTAATAAACAGTTCAGGGCAGTGGGGAAATTGAGGCACAATGCTCGGATGGTGATCAGCTTTTCCTGTGGGTTTGCTGGCACCCACACATCTGCTCCTCCCGCATGTGTGTGTGTGTGTGTGTGTGTGAATAGATGTGTGTGTTTTTTCCACAGCAGAACTTTGTGCTTTAGAGGAGACCGATACGGCCGTTACAAACTATTTTTCTCCAGCAGTGGATGTCGGCCTCTGCTGTTGACCTGCACTTTTAATCTGCATTTATGCTAAATCCTTGATCGTGTGTATGTGTGTGCGTGTGTGTGTGTGTGTGTGTGTGTGTGTGTGTGTGCATGGCCGTGAATGTGTGTGTTTCTTCCGCCTCTTTGCACAGTGTTGCGCCGCACGGCATTAGAGTGGCCACAGTCGAGAGTGGAAGGATGTATTATGTAAGAGCTTGGCACACGTCCAAGCTGCCTGTCTCTCCCTCTCTCTCTCTCTCTCTCTCTTTCTGCATATGTGTGTGTGTGTGTGTGTGCGTGTGTGTGTGTTCCCATGGAACATATCAGCAAGTCTATCTAGAAACAGGCTAACAGGTAGCCAGCAGCCAGTGCTGGGATAAATAATGGTCACATACTGAAGCCATTTACTCTGCTGCGGCTTCCATTACTCCCCCACACGGCACAGGAGGAGCTTCTAAACGTTTAATCATCCTGGGTCGCATGTGCACGCGCCACCTCATGCTTTCTAATTGCTTTCTAATTGGTGTGGAGCACCAGCAGTGATAGAAACATAACAAAAGCACTCAGTTGTTTTGTTTATTGTTTTACTCAAATCCAGCCAATGTTCTGATATTCAGTCAGCAAAGGCTCACGAATAGCTGTTATGTAATAGGCAGGAGATATCGTACAAGCCATGTTAAAGGTGCAGTGTGCAGCATTTCACTCATTTTTCTCTCCTCGATTGGTGGGGGAAAGGAAATGCGACAATACAATACTGATATTTTCATTATTACCTATCCCCCCCCCCATTACATTCAAATGAGCCCATTAAAGGTGCAGTGTGTAAGATTTGGGTTGTTTTTGTCACTTCAAAAAATATTCCAAAAACATTTCCCACTGACATTTGTATGAATTTATAATCACCTAAATATTTTTTCACAAAACATCTTTTGACTTTTAATGACCACTGAGGGCTCCTGCATGCTCAGAAAGGTGAGGTTTGATGCAACATGCAACTTCATCACTAGATGTCCCCAAATCTTACACAGTGCACCTTTAACTCATCACGAAGGCGACTGTGTTTCTGCAGCGTCGTCTCTGAGAGAACGCGTCTGTCTGACAGGAGTCGTTGCTCGCAGAAAACCAGTAAACCCTCAATGCAAATTCTACCACTGAGTAAAGCAGCGGCTCCTTGATACTTTGCGCAGCACAAGCCGTCCGCTAATGTGCTGCGGTGACGTTTCACTCAGCGGTAACAGCAACATAATCTGCGGCTTCAGAGCAGAGGAAATGTCAGCAGCATCTGATTCCAGTTAGGAACCGGGGGTTTAGAGCAGCCGCCAGCTGAGGAGACCGGTTTTCCGACGCCCACTCTCTTTGTGACAGAGCCACTCGCTGATTTGTTTGTTTGGATCGTGACATGAGAGCTGCCCCTCGGAGAGCGTGACAGGAGTAAAGACGACGGCTCGTTTTGCATCGCGTGGATATGGGAATAGAGACGTTGCTCATCAGAAAGCTGCAGAAGTGACATTTTTATGACCATAACATTGTTGGGGCGGAGGTTTTGATGAGACCAAATCCGACCCCAACACACTGTGTCACAGAAGGACGCTCTCATACACACTGGTGCATCTGCATGTACAGGTACACGCTCGCAGAAACACACCATGTTGTGCAATAAGGCCGCAGATATATTTTTGGTCAAATGTGTCAAATTCAGAGATTTCAAGTTCGTGGGTCTGAGGACAAATGGTTTGAAAACAAATACACTCCCAATCAATCGCGCATATATTGTCCTGCCAAGGCCCAACAGACCAAATCACCTGAGTGAAGTCATTTCCATTTCTACAGACTAAATGGGATTTCAAATGGAAAAGCCTATTTTTTTATATGCATATATTTACTCTAATATATGTCTATACAATAATAAAAAATGGACAACTTTTGAGTTTTATGATAAATGAAAGCCAACGCTCTTCTCTACGCTGAGGAGGGAGGGGGTTCAGGTGAGGGGCACTGAACTGGAACGTGCAATTTGAATACTGTCTGTAACCAAATCCAACACACTGTACCTTTAAATTCAATCGAGCCGAAATCATTTGACATATTCTCATAGATGTCTCCAAAATGCCCCTGACCTTTAACATTGATTAAATTAGTTTATCTCTCTTGGTCCATTCCGCATCTCCCCATCTCAGTGTAATTTTATGGACACACCAAATGACACATTTCATTTTTTGAGATAAAAAAAAACAAACAAAAAACAGTAAAAGATTTTGTATTGGTGATGACATGTTTTGAACATTTGTGCCCTGATGCACAATGAAGTAAACATCAATAAACGTATTAAACCTCAAATAATTGTGTCTACCAGGAGGCCGTGTTCATGGGCAACGGCGAGCAGTACATCTGGAAGCCTCCGGAGGACGATGACATCATCACTTTGCACCCGCCTCCACTCCGTGGCGAGAATGGACAGGGGCACCCATCTCCCCCAACTGCAAAGGAGGTACGTGTATATGTGTGTATGTGAGTGTGCGTGTATTCTGTATATTATTTTTTTCATATTAGTATATATCAGCATTCATATATTCTATATTGTTTTATACTCGTTTTCAGAGCCAGGTTCTCAACACATCTGAAGGGTGTGCTGCTGAGGTGATGTTGAGACAGCAGGCGGCACAAGCAAGAGAGGAAATAGCCTGTAATGAAAACAGAAGCCGCAGTATTTGTTCAAATGAATTCATCTCATCGAGCTGCCTCCGTATTAAAGCGTCGCTCCTTATTATTGTGACCACGCCCACTTGCTCCAGAGGCCAACTCAGATATTTGCATTCACACATGCAACCTTTCTGAAGCAGCTTACGTGTGCATATGTGGTAATCATAGAGGGGGGGGGCTCTCTACAGGGGAGTGGAAGGATGACAGACAGACAGACAGACAGACAGACAGACAGACAGGTGAATATGTGGCTGCTGCTGTGTTTACTGAGTGGGGGCGCACATTTGATTGGGGCGTGCTGTCATGCCGCCGCTGCCCTGTGACCTGCCTGTCACATGAGGTTT
>JAFBJT010106209.1:0-22905 GCA_016785325.1 Chascanopsetta lugubris
CGATGGAAAAAGCAGGGGCAGGCGGAAGTGACGACATACATCTTATAGCCTGCAGGACGTGCAGATTTTTTTTTCTTTTACGTTAAGCGTTTCAAAATAATTTGGATTAACATGATTTTTCTCCAAAATTAAGTAATCTTTTCATTAATATTCATTTGTATTTCCCTTTACCTATTCTACACCCTAAGTATAATTTTCACAAGTATAAACATTCTATTATTTTATATTATCAACCCATGCTTACCAAATTATCTGTTATAGAATTACATTTAAAAAACCATCTTCATTTTTAGGAATTGATTTAGAAATCAAGTTTAAATTGAATATAGATGCAACGAAATTCAGGAAACTGACCCCTCATGATGGTCACAGGGCTCCCAGGTATTATACTTATACAATTTCATGTTAAAACCTTATCAAGTTTTTGATTCTTATATTTGAATTTTAGAGCGTATAAATACTAATTGTTTTTGTAAAACCTTTCGGTTTTCAACTGTTTGTAAAATGACAAAAATAGGAAACATTGATTTGAACTTTTTGTGCCATCTTTAAATGTGTTTTATGTTCACAACTGTCAAAAACATCAAATACAATAGCCGGCCAATCCTCATATTCAGTATAAGAAGTTGTCTTCAGAACATTTTTGTACTTTGCCTAATGCACCATAAAACAAAAGAACCCACTTTTCTTAAATAACACTAAATGAGAGAGCAACATATACTGTTTAAATTACAAATTTATTTATACATACACAGGAAGATGAGTGATGTTACCATTATAAAGTATTTCAGTATTAATATTGTTGCACTTTTATGAGGATTATGACTTAAATCATGCCATGCAATCAAACAATCTTTGTATGAGCAGCTTTAATAACTTTCAAGCATTTACAAAACAATCACCCACAAAGTCACAGGGCATGCAGCTGTCAGTCATTATTAAAGGTGTCTGATGGAAGCGGTCGTTGGGGAGAAAGTCAGTCATCGTGCTTCAGCTTCCTGATCTTCCCCTTGTGGCGGTCGATCTCGCGCTGCAGACGTTCAATCTCCTTTTTGTGGTGATCAATTTCTTCCTGGTGGTGCTGCTTCAATGCAGCCAGCTGCTCCTGCTCCTTGCGCCTTGTATGATGATGGACAGACAGAGGAGAATCATTACAATTGGAGGATGATTTGTGAGTCACTTGGGTAGTCTTGTGGTAAATATGTCACATTTGACATATATTTCCAAAGATACGCACTTGAAGTACATCTCCTCCTCAGCAGCCTGCTTCTTTCCCATGGCTCCACCTGCCTCTCTGATGCTTCCTCCACCGCCACCACCTTTACCTGCACCTGCACCCAGCTCACCCAGCTGAGAAAACAAAGGGAACATGCACAAGACATCAGCAACGAAACAGCCTATAATTATTCCCTATCGACACTTCTTTCAGCAACTGTGTGTAACATATCGTGACATCTCATGATAGAGTCCCCCTTCTAAGCATATATGAGAACCTATAGTAGCTTCACCTATCATTTAAACTCAAAAGTTGTATAGTTTGTCCATTCTGGGCCACTTTAAAAACATGGTGGCCTCCGTAGAGAGGTCCTGCTCCCTAGGAAAGTATAAAGGGTGGAATGTGGAGCAATGAAAACAACAATTTACACATGAGCACAATTAACACAGTTGTATACAGTATTTGACTTCTGCCAATAGAAACAGAATGACTTTCACTCAAATCGTACACACTTGTCCACTACAGAGATTTTCTCATTTAGAATTTTAACTACGATGTGGCCATGTAGTTTTCAAAGGACAAATTACATTCAAATAAACTTATTGACTACTCTGTGGAAGAGTAGTTGGTCATGTTGAGGAAGTGTCTGTGGGAACAGAGCACTGTGAAGGTCAAGATTGTGTTTATTTCAAAATGGAGGGGGAAAGAGCTGGTCTTTGTGTGCCAGGTTACAAAGGTATTTAAATCAGACTAGAAACTGTGTATACAAAGACAAAAGTAGAGCCAGCTCTAGATGAACCAGTTTATGCTGGATTATTTTAGAAATGAACTAAAACCGAATTTAATAAAAGGGGGAAACCATGCTAATTCACCCTTGAAATAGCATCTCAACAATACTATCAAACCACAAATCAAAGCCATATGCCTCTGACCTACAATCGTGTCAACACATATGAACAGGTTCAGTGAAGGTGAATTTCATGATAAATGTCGCGTGCACAGTCACACAAAGCCAGTGTTGGAATGAGGAGTTGTGTCGTTACCTGGTCTGAATACATTCTGAGCTGAGAACCGACGAAGGTCCTGATGTTAGGCCTCAGAAGTCTCGCCATGCTGACTCTAAAATGTGAAAACAACACTGACAAGCGTCAACGTCCTTGTCCTCAACGCAGACAGCAACACAGGACGGCGCCATTATCACACAGACCGGGGGTGATGACGACACATAATCACGTCGGTGTCTCACACAAATGACGGAAATGATAACTCCACTCCTGACTCTTTATAATATTGTAATAAACCACTTAACTGTGTTTTGTATATACATAAATACAAATGTTACTTCGCGCAGAGTGAAAATACCACCCCCTGTATTCGCAATGGTACGGTCTCAAAGAGTTCGCACTGCGTGTTGTCCAGGACCGTACCATTACCGTTTTACACGGTAATCACTTTTTATGATGAACACAGATGGGTTGGGATTTTTGTGTGTGTATGATTTTCGTATATTTTATGAGTTATTTTTATGGCGCAGTCGAACTTGTTGAAAAATATAGGTGATTATTTTTCATTTATTTCTTCTTAAACTAACAGAAAAAAGGAAATTTTACGACAGTAAGGTCGTAAATCATTACATTACCCATATTACAATACCCATTATTTTAATTTGATTTCAGGGAATTAGACACGTTGTCTAAAATGTAATATTTGGGTACCATGACAATACAAAAATACAGCACGACCGCTAGGGGTCTCTAAAAGTACACAGCACAATATTTATTCTTGAAAAATAATCTTTTAAATCATATTGAAATTCAATACGTTCACTATCTTACACTCAAGAACCATCAACATGAGTGTAAATATACGAGATATTCCGATATTCTTACAACCACTCTCATTAACAAATTTGCCAGGGGCCAAATCATGTGTTCATTACATAATTTACTATTTCTCATAACTATTATTTTTCCTCATTACCATAAAAATAGTCACAGTATTCCACCCTCCTTTTATTTGCATACATGTGCAATTTGCCTGAATATGCAAACAATCATAAAAGGAAAAATAATTTCATAATCTTACTACCGGTAGTTGGTCACCTTCTCTCGTATGTACACAAATCTTTGTTTCAAGTAACTTGACCATGTTGTGACTTTATATCAATATTTCAGAGCCTTTGATGGATAGATTTATTACACATGTCTATTAATGACAACCTTTGATTGTATGATACTATAGTGTATTCAGTTTTCACAGTAAGCTTTGAATGGAGGATGTCATTCTCTCTACTCTGAAACAAGCTTGCAACTGATTTCATTAGTATTAAAAGTAAACACCTATGGACACACCACTGCTTTGATTTTTTTTATTCATTGCTGCAAAGGAAGTACACTGTCCCCTCGTAACAAACCAAGCACTGGCTTATTGGTGAAAGGAACCTCACAGTCACACACCGTCCCTGAAGCTGCTGATAAATACTCAACTTTCTTGGCAGCTCTGCGCTCACTCCGGCCCCAAATCCAAGAGAAGAAACTAAAAAACACAAGTATCAACTTAAAACTTCAATCCACATTCAGCTTTTTTTTCACAATTCGCTACATACATCAATACTCTAATCATCAAACTTACATATATACAGGTATGGTTGCACCCTTTGCTGGTGAGCGAGTGCCTTAGAAAAAAGTAAAACAACACTTCCCCGATGCTTTAAAAAACAAAAACAAAAAAAGAACAAGAAATTCATAAGTCAAATGAAATTCTCCACACTGCTCTGATCATTACATTTTCGTTATCTGAACAAAGAGCAAAAATTAGAGGCACATTTTTTTAAACGGTAATAAAGCATCTTAACATTTCCTCTTACAAAACTGGGGGTTCAATGTCAGACTTAATGTTTGCTGTTGAGCTTGTTTGAGGAAAATACATTAAAAAACAATGAAAATAAACAGACGCACTTGATGAAAAAAAATCTATATCTGTCCTGTGTGTGCAAAATGTATCATGAGTCTGTGTTTTAAATTCACAAATAAAATGAGCTCAATACTGAGGAATTAAACATCAATACTAAGTTGGATTTCAAGTCTGCCTTTAAATGGAAAAGGTTTTTGCCAGTGAAAATAGTTTTTATAAACAAATTGTATTTTTCTGCCTTTTCAGTTGAAAAAATGACAAAGAAGATTATGATTTCAAAACTGAACTCATGTTATCTGTGCTCAGACAATATCTTTGTAAAACACACATTGCCCAGATGTACAGCTCTCAACAAGTGCATATTGGGAGTCTCTGGACAAAAGAACAGAGACTCCAGTACAGGCATTTGATATCTTTTCAGACTGCCTTGTGCTGATATGTTTTGGTTCTGTATAAAACAATGAGAACAAAAACGAAAAGAATGGCAAGTGAAGGAAAGAAGAGCGAGACGATAAAACAGGATGAGGGGGCTAAAGAAAAGACCGGGGGCGCGTCACAGGGCCAGGAGCGGTCTGCGGAGGCCCTTCGGAGGAGGCAGCGGACGCCACTCCCCCTTCCAGCCCCGTCAGTCCTGCTTGACGTTGCCCAGCGCTCTGAGGCGCTCCAGGAGGGGAGGGTGGGAGTAGTGCCACATGGAGAACAACCAGTCGGCCACAGGGAAGCCGAGGTTGTCCTTGTTCAGCTTGATGAGGGCAGAGTAGAGTTCTTTGGCTTTGCCCATGCCCTGCGCAAAGGCATCTGCCTGGAACTCGAACCTGCGACTCAAAACCGTCAGACAGAATGACAGGAGCTGCCAAGACAAGACATAAAGGGATTTATTGGTGAATAATAAAGCGCGGAACTTTAAAAAATGGTGTATTTTCACTGATACTCATATTCACCTCATTGTACGGGGAGAAGATGAACTGGAAGATAATCATCAAGCCTATTAACGTGGGTTGGCTGTCAGTGAAGCCGAAAGCTACAAACAGCTCCTTTCGTCCAATCAGAACAGCGAACAGGGAGAAACACAGGAATGAATTCATCTGTCGAGACAAAAGTCAGGGGGTGTTATGTAGAAATTTGACCACATTTGTGAAGTACAAGCATGAAGTCACATTTAGTATATAATCGAGGTCATTTATGATTTTTCTTGTTTATTGCGGAAAAAATGGCAGAGATTCTGACCTGACTGATGATCATGTTCTTTACAGTGTGCCCGAGCTTCCAGTGGCCGAGCTCGTGTCCCAGCACTGCCAGGATCTCTGGGTTGTTGCAGCCTTGTTTTTTGTTCTGTGAAAACATTTGAATGTGAAAAATGCAGTTGGACCTTGACACAACACAATCTTTATATAACTAATAATGCATTTTGATGACGTCAAGTGTATTGTCAGGTTTTTCCTATCCATCAATGGGCAGAATGTATGTATGTAGGCGTTTCTGCGCCAAAATGCAATGTTTCGCAACCTAAAAACTTTTTTTTGGTTACCACTGTAAAGCCTCTTTTTCAAAATGTTCATCTTTGAACTGACATCACTGTGGCAGTCAGAGTCTCATTTGTCAATGGACTGGGCCAGCTGGCCAATCAGAGCAGTTCAGGCTTTTCTGTGGTGATGGGACAGAAGGCCCTAGAGCAGTGACCAGTAGCTGGAAACTAAAACATTGTTGTTCTCTTCTTTCAAACCAACGTGAAGACGAACGTGGAATCCTGGTTGAAACAGGTGCGACAGGGACTTTTCGGAGAGTTTGTGTGGGTGCGTAACCTTGGCTTTGGCTTTGGCGTCACTGGATGACTCATCGGTCTCGGGTTGCTCGGGCTGTGTCTCTCCGGCCTTGTTGAGAGGAGAGTAGTCCTCCAGAAGAGTGTCAAACAGCACGATGCGTTTATTCTTAAAGAAGCCGTAGAAGTATGCATTGCTGTGCGATGAACGCTTGGATCCTAAAAAGACAGGAGGACCTTCTTATGGGGTTCTGGGCCAATAGCAAAGCTCAATAAGTCAAACAAATATCACTTTACCTTCAACGACATAAACCTTAGTGAGGGGGAAGTTTATGCTCTTTGCCATGATCTCAATGTTCGTCTTTAACTCTCCCTCAGGCAGCAGAGTGAACTTGTCGAACAGCGGAGCGATGTAATCGGCATAGATGGTGACAAGTATCTAAGCAAAAGGAAGAAGAGCAGATGTATTCTGAGGATAATAAAAGTTTGCAACACTTTCAGTCATTGCTCAACACTCAACACTATCCGTAAAGATGACTCCCATCCTCTAAATGGCAAGTTCCGGTGGCTCCCATCAGGAAGGAGGCTCATTGTACCAGCCTACAAAACTAAAGGCTACAAAAGCAGCTTTGTACCAGCAGCCATCAGTGCTACCAACTAGTCAACAATTTAATAGTATTTATTTATTATCAATTCGAGTTTTGCATTGTCTCTTTTACCTTGTTTTTATGTATGGCACATTGCTTTTTTCTTAACTTTGTTCTTATGTACCTTATGCCTTTCAGTTCATCTGCTTATATTTTAACATGATCCTGCTCTTATCCTGGAGTCGTTCTTCTGCCCTTCTAGCCTGAGCACTGTTGTCACTTTGCTTTGTATGCTTTGTTTCTGTGGGCACTCTACTCACTCACTGTAAACCTAATTCACCTAAGGGCACATAAATAAATAAAAGGAAAGTGAAACACTGGCACTCACCAGAGAGACGGCGAGGGTAAAGAGCCAGGCGTAGATGAAAAAGTAGTCCCCACCAATCTTGATGATATACAGGAGCAGTGAGGTCACGGGCAGCAGGATACACTGAGTCACAGCAAACTTCTTCACAGCATCTTTGAGGAAAAACCCCAGTGTCTGAGAAGAAGAAATTACAGTTGTCATCAACAGCAGCCTGGATTTTAAAGTGGGTTGTAATTTAAAAAGGTAGTGTGCAGGATTTTCCAGCAAAAACCTGTGTAGACTGATACAGAAAAAGTGTGTGGTGGTGTGTTGGCAGAAATGCTATGCTCTGCCTAGACTTTTTATTTCCGCTACAACCAGAATCAATAACAGAAAATGTTCATGGAGACAAACTACCATTTTGCATTTCTATCTGTCTCAATCTAGGTACAACTAAAGAACCAATTTCCACTGCAGCCCTGAAGCCGCCAAGAGGATGTTTGCAGGACTTCCTGAGGCAGGAAACTGCTGTTGCATCAGCGTACCTGCTGATTAAAGCCATGCTTCTCCTCAATGACAAATGTGTTGTACAGACTCCAGGGAAGACCAGTTATGGCGCTGAACAGTGTCGCAAGCATCAGAAACACGAGGGACTGGGTGATCTCGTACTCTGCACCGAATCCGAAGTGACTCGTCACAGAACCGGCGACGCCCCACAGAAATGGGATTCCACCAAGGAGCAGGATCAACTACAAAATATACATTTTACATTTACATAGACATAAAAAAAATATGACTTATGACATCACATTGTCATCCTTGATATTAAAAACAACAGGCTCATTATCATTCATTCATGATGAATTGTGTTCATACCGTCCCCTCAGTCTCGGAGTAGAGTCCAGACCAAAAACTGAAGTTACTTTTGTCCAGCTGATAAAGACGCGACTTCTCAAACGTGGCGGAATCCATGATTTTGCCGAGCTCATGAGGTACATGTGTTGTTGATCTATAAATACTCCTCTGTAGGACAGAACCATCAGAATTAGTGTTATATGGTGGTGTATAACATTGTCACAGGACAAAGTGGAACTGACTTTCTTGTTGAGCCAAATATCTAGTAACATGAGGAAAAATAATAACTTTGACATACTAACATTGACAAAAATTGTACTCAGGGATAAATAAGGAAACTTGTCACATCACAAATCTTGTCACATCTTTTGTAAATATCAATTTGTTTTCTCTCTAAATATTCAGCAAAATGAGCAATGTTGCAATATAACAATATTAATTTCTTTAGTGCAGTTCTTATGTTCAAATGCATATATGAGTTGAACATTACTAGATTTTCTAAGAGTCGTGAGATGCACTGCACAAGAAGTGACACGACAGATTTTAATCTATTACATGATAAGCATAGTTAACAACCTTATGAAACCACAAACAGAATGATAGACTGTTGCAACAGTCTCCAGGCCATTTCTTTTCAAAACTGAACCTAACTGATGCTAACCTTTTTTCCTATAGCCTCTTTTTCAATTCCAGGATCAGTTCCTTTACAAAAAAGCAGTAAATCGTATGATTTATTAGTAAATAGAATTTTCATTTTCGGCCCGTTTCTTTTAGCTCAATTTAAAAGATCAAGGGTGAGAGACTTACTTGTCATTACTTCCATTTCTATTGGCATCAAATGAATTGTTACTCTAATGGTGGACATCTCTGGGGTGACCATCATGTTGCACCACCATGTTTATGTAGATGCTTTGAATGGACAAACTAAACACCTTTCGAAATTTAGACTGATTTTGACGGAGGAAGGGATGGGTGAGGTTGTATTCAGCAGCAATATACAATTTCACCTCTAGATGTCACTTATTCCAATATGATACTTATAATATATTGTACCTTTAATTGTATCGCCTGTGTCCAAGTAGCATGTTACAACATTCCTCTTTACATTGAACTGCAGGCTTTTTACAACCATGTCAAAATGCGTACATTTTCACTACAATGAATGTTAATATTTGACCAGGCCTTCAATAAACACAACAGCTGTTATATAAATGTGTTGGTACAAGGTGTGTTGAAGGAATGGAGTTTCAGGAAAAGTGCATAGTCAACTCATTCATATCATTTTTGAGAGACAATACATACAGGTTTCATCATTGATTTTGCCCTGTTTAATATTTGACAGTGTACAGGTCAAACGTGGACACAACAGAAACAATGAGTCACATGCAGCACTACTGATGTACCCACCTGCCTGTACGAGAGGTACGCCTCCCACAGATACACCGTCCATGAAAACCCCAGGACAGCATAAAATATCTGCTGTTCCACCGGCAGGTCCAGTAAACTATCGGCCATGTTTGCTGTGATGTTGGTCTATGTTGATGGAGCAGGGCTAACTAGCTCAGCAGGCTAACGGTGGCAAACAAATACGGTTCCCTAGCCTGGCTGACTGTTAGCTGGAGCTAGCTAACAGCTACTTAACTCCCGCCCTACACACAAACAAACAGAAACACGGCGAACACGGCAAATTGCCTCCCTGGTATATCCACGGACACGGACGGAAATTAACTCCCAGGTTGTCCGCGTCTACTTTCCATTCCCGAACAGAGGCTTTTACAGCTAATATCTTTCCATTCATGCGACAAGATGCAAGCCTGTCGTTAGAGCAGCGACGAAATATGTCCCTACCGAAACACGGGCTATAAACAGGAGTTCCGCGGAAGTCAGAGAACGTAAATGCAATTTCTGTTTTAAAGGTCAAGCATGTAACAATTACTTGGAATTATTCCCATGACTATCGACAGACATGAAATATTAAACATATTTTAAACTGAAATTCCCCATGGGAGGAAGAGCGATATTGTAATTGGTTCCAGAAGGGATTCATAGAGGTTTGCAGAACAGACAAGGGCAGGTAGGTGGAGAGGTAAACGAGCAGAACATAGTATTCTGATAGTTTGCTATTGTTTTCATCTTAGCTCACGTGTCTTTGATTTAAGGGCTATGTCAATGAAAGAAGAAGCATCAGAAGATAGATATAGATAGTACAGTCTAGTATAGAGAAGCTGCCTCAACAAAGTCTGAGTCTGGTGCTCATCAGAGTCTTGAAACTGGGATCAGTCTGGCCATGGGTCTCTTAAATCGTTATCTTGTGCTTTGCCTGAATGGCTGCTGATCAGACATGTCCATCTGCCTCCTTGTCTAACTTTATGGGAAAAGTCCCAAGGGCAGGAGACCAAGTCCAGCTATGTGCCGGCAGTGTTGACCTTCGCTTTCATGCGTTCGATCGAGGAGTGTTTATGATAAAATCGATAGGCCTGTCATATAATGAGAACTGGTTTGATATAACCTGACTGTATATTTTTATATTGTGCTTTAATGAGTTCTTGACATCCAACTATGAGCTGGTCCTCTGTGTTGGGCCGGCCATGCTGCATCGCCATGTATTGACATTAGTCCAGAAGGGACAAACTAAACACCTTTTGAATCTTTGAGAACTGCAGGCCACCATAGGTTCTCCTATATACATGTAAGATTAGGTTTGAGAGGTGAGGGGCAGTCAGCTTCAACGTGCAACTTCACGACTAAGTCGTTCAATTCTGTACCTTTAACCGTCAACCACAACTTTTTGTGACTGCTTGGTAACGCTAACCAGAATGTGTCCAGGTCCAACTACAAACAAACAGAAGCACCTGAATGAATGTTGCTTTCATTACATTGTGGGATCCATTGGGTTTCTCCTTAATTTAATAAAGGTTCGATGGTGCAGTGATGCATGCCTTGATATAATTGTAATTTACATATTCATATTTCTAGGCTCTGAACTGAATGACAAAATTAAGAGTTTTATATTGCAATGCCTGCTTGGTGTGCAATTGAAGACAATAAATGTGCATGACTACATCGTTTTTATACATCAAACACTAACATGATCTACAGTATATGTAATATATCTTGAACAAACACGCACAATGGCAGTAAATCATAAAAAAATAATTGCCTGCTGATAAGAGTTCATGATGTATTTTAAGAATTTATTTCAGTCAAATCAACTTCTGCCCAAATGTCAACACACCCAACAAGCCAAACTCAAAGAAATGAAATTGCCATTTCATGTTCCATTCATATATAAAAAGGGTCAAATCCAGGAGTGAAAAAGCTAATGGCTTTATTTATATCCATTTATTTTATGTGTTACATACATGTCTGCCCACTGTCTGCCAACTGCGTCCCAACACTATGTAATAAAAAATGATGCACTGGTGAAAACTAACCAAATATGTTTTGAGTCACGTTTTCACAGGAAAGAAAAAGGCTTTCCATTAAGCTACTGACCATTTTTTAACAAACTGAAAATCTGTACATTATGCTGGGAACCAGGTTATATACACTTGAGTAAATTGTTATTTGTTACCTGTATGCCTTCATAACTCATATTTAAAAAATCTCAGGGTTCAAGTGAATTGTTTAAGCTTGTTACCTTATGCTAATGTCTACTATGCTTCAGTTTGGCAAAATAACCAACAAGAAAAAAGAAGCCCATGATACTATCATTGTGAGACAAAATAAAAATACAGTTACAGTTGGTGAAAATACAGAGTCACTTGCAGAGGCATGATTAAGTAGGTACTCAGTTAAACTAACTCCCAAGAAGCAGTTTGCTGTTGTTTGGGTCAGAGGGGTAGAGGTTGCGCAGGGTGGTTGTGCACACCGGTCGCCCCAGGACCACAACGGGTCTGAGATACTGGAGCTGCTTGATAGCCAGGTCCCCACACCCGGCAAGAGCTTTGTCCAGGATGGACTTCAAGTTTTGGACTGACGTGAAGTCCCCGGTCATGGCGTGGGGCTTCAGCAGTGGGGAATGTGTGCGTCTGCTACGGGTGTGGGAGATCCCGAGTTGCTTGTTCTCCTTTACAGAGCAGCTGCGTCTGAAGGTCTCTCGCCGTCTGACCGGCCCCGGAGTTTTGTCTTTTGGGGAAGAGTCTTGAATGAACTGAAGGAACGAGGATTCAAAGCCTATCGGTTTATAAGCAGCAATGTCCAACGAGTTTGGAGAAGGGCTGCGAGGCTGAGGGTCTTTCACATTCGAAGGCTGTTTGGACAGTTCGTTCTTCCGTTTCAGCGGCTGGCGAAAAGGAGGAGCGGGTGCCATTGCTGAGCCGTTTACTATTTTAACGCCGTCTTTGTTGCCTAATGCTTCTTGGAAGCCATCTTGGGTCAAGAAGCGCAAAGAGCACGGTGGCGAGAGGTCGACGGTGAGGGGACGAAGCAAAGGTTTGATTTTATCCAAGCTCAGTCTCTCCTCCTGCTTTGGAGAAATGTGTGCCGCCGCAGATGACTCTTCGTGGTGCCCCTCCGTGCTGGGTTCACCGTACAGAACCTCATCAGCACCGACGAGGACACCGTTTCTCTCGACGGGTGGCAGTGACAGCTCCTCCTCCTCCTCTTCGGAAAATCCCAATGGATCGTGGTTATCTTCATCAGGCGCGATGGAGATCTGGTTCACAGGCGCCTCCTGGCCCCTTGAGTCCTCGGCCTCTTTCCGATACTCAATTTGTCGAACTCCGTTAGAGGCACATGCTCCTACAATGGTCGGCGTGGCCGACTTCCTCTGAATCAGTTCCTCCAGCTGCTCGGCGTTGAAAACCAGCTTGTCTCCATTCTCAGAAAGATGCTCTCGACACATGCGGTGCACCTGCAGGTAGTGGCGGTTCAAACTGTGCACGTACGTGACAACGGAATCGCAGTCCTGAACCATACAGGGGTAAGCCACGCGCATGCAACGGTCCTGACACATCTGAAGTGCTTCTTCGTGAGACCTGTAGACAAAACGATTCATCCCCTCTCCCTTCTTTTCTTCCGATGTCGTTTTCTCTTCAAGTCTCGGCTCAGCCCTTTCCTCCAACCCAGGCGCCGCTTCAGGCTTTGGATCCTCGACCTGAGCACCGGGTGAATCGGGAACTTCTTTCTCAGGACTCTTCTGTGGTGCAACAATTAGCTTCTTTTGGCATCCAGTCACAGACTTTTTGTGGGTGCTCTGTAAACGTACCACCAGTGAGTCGTAGTACTCGCAGTGACTGTAAAGTGTGTGCTTTTTAAGTGCTTCGTTGTGACAGAAAACTTTAGTGCAACCTTCGAACTTGCACTTGATCAGCTCAGGTGGCTGAGAGTGGGAGTCCCGCGTGTGACGCACAAGGCTGCTTTTCAGGTGGTAGGAGGCCCCGCAGTTGGCAAAGTGACATTTGAACCGAGGCTGAGGGTCGTCCGGGTTTAGCTGGGGCCTTTTCTTGGTCGGGTCTTTCTTGACTTCGGGACTCACCTGCAAGTCGAAATCTTTTTCCAGCAAGAGCTGAGAGCGATTGTAATGATGGACCAACTGCAGGTGGCGAACAAGGCCTCCCTGGGTGGAGAAAGCTGCATCACAATTTTTTGCTACACAATGAAAGGGCTTACTAAATTTATCAAGTATATAGCAGAGATTACCTTTAGCTACCACTCGTCTCGCTCTGACCTGCTGCTTCTCTTCACCCTCTCCCTTCTGCGGACTTTCCTCCTCCTGACTCTCCACTTCGTCCTCCTCCTCGGACAGGGAATGATTATCGAAGTTTTTTCCATTCTCACTTATTGTGGCCGAGTTTTTTTTCTCAGGGTCGAGCTGCTGCAGCTCAGAGGTCTCCACCTGCAGCGTTTGGTTCGTCAGCTGCTGAGATGCGAGCCTTTCGGAATCTTTGTTTCTCTCAATCCGCACAGCTCCACAGCTCAGCTTGTTCACCATTGCTGCGCTCAGCTTGTGTATCTGAAGGTAGTGGGTGCGCAGCACATTTTTCTGCCTGTGACTCTTGGAGCAAAGCTGGCATTCGTAGGGCTTAAACGATGTGGTTTTCAGAGAAGTCAACCTTTTGGCCTGTTCCAGAGACTGGCCGTGTCTGTTGCTGTAGTGACGTTGTAAGCTGTAACTCTGAGCAGTTCTGAAGCCGCAGTTTTCGATTTGACAGACATATGGCTTTGCGGTGGCTAACGATTCAGCACCACTGTCTTCATCGGTTGTTGACATTTGTTCACTTTTGACTTTTTCCTGTTCCTCTGCGAGATCGTGTCTCGTCTGCAGCAGTACCACAGGGGGCTTGGCCATGATGGCGCGGTGAAGAGATAATTGTGACTGTGTGTCAGACTCTGGGTCAGACGGAGAGGATTCACTCTGAGGGGAGGAGGGATTCAGGGTCAGTTTACTGAGACCAATGAGAATTTCCTTTAAAGCATCATGTTTGATTTGAAGGCTCAAAGAGTTTGTTCCCTCGTTTTTGGGATGAGCAGATGTTTTTCTTTCATTTCCATCTTCCACAGGATTACCAGGAGTCAAAACCTCTGGCTCCTCCTGTTCCTCATCATCTGGTGTGGGCACAGTCTTTATCACTTTGGACTTTACACTCTGCTCTTTGTCAGGTTTGTGGTCTTTGTTCTCCAGCTTGAGATGCTCCGGGTGGGCACATTTAAGATGTCTCTGAACGTCTCTGGCTCTGGTGAATGTCATACCACACTTTTCAAACCCGCAGGTGAACTTGCTCCCATCGAAACACACAGCCACCAAGGTCATTGTTGGTTTGGATTCTCTGCAGTCGGATTCGGGCAAAGAAGAGGCACAACTCACTGAGGGAGAATTACGGACATCTCCATTTACAATCTCTTTTGAATCAGTGGGGTTATCAAGGCGGATCGGCAGTTCAACAACAGTCTTAAAAAGCTTCCGTTTCGCCTTCCTTTGTGCCTCAAAGTCGTCCTCACTGAATGTGATGTTGTGTGTGGATAAATGCTTTATAAACTCCTTCTTGGATAAATAAAATTTACCACATTCAGCGCTACAGCAGGTGAACGCTGCATCTCTGAAGTGCTGTGCTTCATGATGATAGATTTGGCCCAAGTCGGAGCAGGTGACATAGCAGTCTTTGAGCTCACACTGGAAGTTGAGGTGAAAACCGTGGGTCTGTTTGTGTGTGACGAGTTCATTGGAAGTTCTGAACCTTGCGCCACAGCCAATAACAACGCACATGTACGGCTGGTCCCCGAAGTGAATCCTTCGATGTTTGCGGTGATGGTAGGCGGAGACAAGATGGCGCCGGCAAAAGACACACTTTTCACGCTTGTCTCTCATCTGATGAAAATGTTTCACATTCTCGTCATCTTTATGCTCCGACTTTAAATGGACATACAAGTACTTGGAGTGTTTAAAAACTCGAGTGCACCCAGTTCCCGGACAAGGATACTCATCCCGGTTCTGTAATTTGAAGTGCTGCTCGATGTACTCGAAGGTTACGTGCTCATCTTCATCCGCAGGTTTCTCGTTCACAGTCTTTGCTTGCTCCACGATGTGGCTCAGCACATCTGGATCATGCGTGGATTTGTAATAAAGCATGACAGAAGGGTCAATAGTGATCTCGCCCGGTTCAATATCATCATCTTCGTCGGCGTGTGTCTGCTCCTCCTCTTTCTTTACGTTGTTTTTGTTTGGAGGCGTGTCCTTTTCAATGTGTTGTTTGACGTGAGGAACAAGATCATTTCTGGTCTCGAACCTCGCTAAGCAGACGGGGCAGGGGTGGCTGTTGTCCTTTGCATGTCTTTTGGAATGGTGAACCATTTGACTGACAGACCTCCTACAAATTTTACAATAAATCTTACGTTTCTTGGCCTCTGGTTCCCCTTCGATGTCTGCCAAGCTTGACGATGGCCGCTCATGTTCCTCAAACCCTCCATTGATTCTCGTCTGCTCATTTTCTACTTTCACCGTAACTCCGTCCAACTCCTGTTTTACAGTCTCTTGTCCGTCCACCACTTCCTCCTCCTCCCCCTCGGACTCTTGTGTCATCCCCAGAAGTGCGATGCAGTGACACTTCAGAGTTTTCCAGTCCCAAAATTCGGGATCAAAAGGCCAGTAAGCTTTCAGTGCAAGAAGCAACTCACAGCGTAACGAGTTGGGGATAACGTCACTTTCCTGGTCGTACTTCTCATCTGGGCGTAAATACAGCTCTTGCAGAGAAGTGAAAACCTCCTGACTGGGGCAGAGCAGGAATTCTGTGAGCTGGCAGGCACGTAACACCTCAAGGTCGTGTGCAAGAAGACAAGACAGCGTCTTGCAGACAGACATCCTCATGTCTGAGTCTTCCTGCTTTGGAAGTTGAAGGGCCTTCACGCACAGTTCCACAGAGGCAGGTACCCCCAGGTCCTCTGCCTGTGAACAAGAGGGATTCATCATTAGCATTGAGCAAAAATCCATTTGTGTTAAATATAATGAATCCTACATGAGATTAAGATGCGTTCTGCTGCAGCTTTGTGCATTTTTAAAATTTGAATGTATAAGTAGTCTTTTCATTTGATGCTAGAAGCAGAAAAAAGCACAAATCTAGTGTAACATTAGCGTCTGGTGTCTCCAGATTACAGGTTTCTGGGTGACAACATTTGGAAACATTTTCATGTGTGTGCTTGTGCTTGTATGTTGTTGAGTAGAAAAGAAGGGGCCAAATTTAGTGCATATGTTTTCAAACACCAAGAAATAAATCCAGCATACTACAACTTTAAGTAAGCATACATGCATTTAACATGGTAAACAGAGGATTCTTTTTGTGGTTTGGCTTTCAGAACAAAATGCAATATGTCAACCTTTGAGGTAGCCATGCAACAGACACTATCATCTCTATGATCTTACATCAGACAAATACATTTTCATTGTTCTGGAGATATAAACACAATCTTAAAAGGATTTAATTGCTTTGTTGTGGCACCTTTATTGCGCAAACTATTGAAGCGTGAAATGAATCTTGGTATAAATAGCCACCCGGTTCCAATCAAGCATCCCAAGCAAACACTATGGCCGTTCACGCTCACCTCAGCCTGAATCACACGGACGAAGTAAAGCAAGTGGTGGACTGTTTTGGCAATGGCACCCAGCTGAAGGCATCGTTCCAGAAAGGAAAACAACGAGGGGTCGATCCTCTTCTGAAGTTTACTCCACAACAGGGTCAATTCCCTACAGAGAAAACGAAATACAGTACAGTTAAGTCATGTACAAATTCTATTTCACAATAACAAAACACATCCAGATGACCAACACAGTTAAATCAATCATCAGATGCAAATATCTCACCATCGACATCCAATCTCACTTCTGCAACATTTTCAAAACATTAATATTTCATCATTACACATAAAACCCACTCTACGCTTAGTCCTTAGCACCG
The DNA here is from genome assembly GCA_016785325.1 of Chascanopsetta lugubris. Classification (NCBI taxonomy): domain Eukaryota; kingdom Metazoa; phylum Chordata; class Actinopteri; order Pleuronectiformes; family Bothidae; genus Chascanopsetta; species Chascanopsetta lugubris. Next base: position 17,066 of record JAFBJT010106209.1, read on the forward strand.
ACTACTTACCAGGAGCTGTAATGACTCTGCTGCTGAAGTTGCTGAGTCAGGAAAGTTGTGCACAAGATGAAAGCAGTGTTCTCCTCTCCCTCTGTCTCCAAGTTGCACGTGATCTCCAGAACATCCTTACAGTCCAATCTGGATATCTGGTGAAAGAGGTGAGTTCAATTAACAGTCAGCAATTTGAACGAGCAGGTGACGAAATTTGCGTCAAATTCAAATGTATTTATTTTGAAAGGTCAAGGCTCTGGCATCAACATTAATCTAAGATGCAACAGTGACAATACCTCCATGATGGCTTCTTCACTTGGCAGGAGGTGACACAGTAGGGAGACATACGTTTGGCGAAATGTTGCCTGGTTGGAGACGAAGCTGCACTCGGTGCAAGCTTTGGCCAACACCACGGCTTTGGCAACCTCACCGATCTTCTCAAGATGTTTCACCCGCATCTCCATGAAGCCCTCGCCCTCCAGGCTGATGTATGCATTAACTGGAGAGAGAATACAAATAAATAAATAAAGATGTAAGAACAAGCACAGAAATTAAACATGGTGGCTACATGATGAGCTAAATAAATTCACAGTATTCCAAACCTTCTTCTGGGTTGGTGAGCTCCCCGGTGAGGAGTGAGCTGAGGACTGGGTTGCTCCACGCTCCTCCTTCTCCTGTGATCTGGAGTAAAGCCTGGAGGTCTGTGCTTCCATATCGTAATAAGGTATCATGAGCATTCTGCAACAAAACAACCCAAACATTTTAATTTAGCGACAAAGAACTTCATCTGATCAACAGGACCTTTAACATTCAGCCACAAGAGTTGTGGCATTTAGTCCATGAGTCAAAACATGTGTCCAATTAAAAAAGTTACTTTGAGGCTTTTTCAGGTTATCCTTAAGTCTGAGTGCATGATTGTGATAGATAAAACATTCTGGCTGTTACCCAGAAAAAAAAAGAGTAAAATAACATTCCATGACCTTGATGTGTGAATGTTTGAGAACAAAATCTACCCACTTTATCTTTTGCGCTCAAATAAGCCTGTGCACCAAATCTGAAGACATTTCTTCAAAGCACTCTACAGATATTGTGTTCAAAGGCATGGGACTGAAGGACATCATTATACGATAACTTCCTATTTTGTGTTACTATCCTCCACTTTCATTCAATATGGACAACTTTAACAACGCAGTTTAGTGCCAAGCCCTAACCTGAGTTTAACCATTACATTTCACCATCTCCTCTAAATGCCTAAACATAACCCTAATACAACCTTCGGGTTCCTCCTGAGATAATCACTTTGTTTTGCTCCATGATTAAAAATTCAGTTTCCATCTTACCTGTACAGAGTGGTGAAACTGAACCCAGGCTTCAAATGGGATTTCATTCTCAGGCACTGACAACAACAATTCAAAACAGCTCCTGCAAGAAATCAACACAACAGCAGATCAGTGAAGTGTGATGGACGGGTCTATTTTTGAGTCTGAATCATTTCACCCGTGCTGAAACATAATTTGAACAGACTGTGATTTGAGCCAAACCTCAATACATGTCAGTGATTGCTGTGACGGTGTAAAAGAAGAAAAGGCTTTCACCTGTTCTGCGTTCATGTTTTAGAAGATTCATATTCAACATGTCAAGTATACTTGTTTGAAAACAGACACAATGTTATTCGCTCAAGCTCTTCAGCATCTGCCAGTGGTTAAATTTAACAATCACAATCTCACTATTATTAGATCCCTTGTGCCAGACTTTCTATTAAGCTGAAAACACACCCCCCAAAAAAATCCCCTCATCTCTCATGGAGAAGGATCGTTTGCAGATCTCTGCGGAGCTGAAGTGCGTTCACTCAGCTATTAACTGAGAGAGACGTGGTGAGTCTCTGACTGACCCAATTCAATGCCTGTCGGTACGAGCAGTTAATGTCTTCAGACAAGCTGCCGTGTCCAGCGTGAAATGTCTAATGCACCTGAAAGAACAACAAGAATCCAATCTAATCCAAAAGACACCACAGCTCAGTGTTGGACAGAGCAGATGTCTTATGGTAAGATCACCCAGAACAGAGTTTGACTACTTCTTAAGGCAAATGAATACAGAGAGCCTTGACAGAGAAAAACACTGTGTTGTCACTGTGTGTGCACGTTTGGATTTTGTTTTTCAATTTGTGGGTCAACACACAATCAGAGTGTTGCCACTATCTCTTTGATTTATGTGTCGCTAAATCAAACAGATTTTCTTATTTAGAAAACTAAGAGTCAAATTTTTGATTTTCTGTTTATATTCATGCACAATTAAAGTCGATTTCGGAAAGTGCTTTCAGACGTGCACTGGGCTATAGTTGGTGCAAGTGTGAACAAAAAAGGCAGAGTCAGAGTCACTGGGGTTTCTGTGGACTTTTCCCTGCTGCTCCTCAGCTATCTGTTCCATAGAGACTCAGTTGGCTGTGCATGTGTGAAAGGAACAGATGATCCACCGCAGGATTCAAGTGAGTGGGTGTGGTCATGATGAACGTAATGATGCATGGGCCCATAATGTTCATTACATCAAAAGAGGAGATTTAAAAGAGGAAGAAGATGCTGAAGAGGTGTGGTGGAGAACTGAATTCAAGACCGGTGCAGCGATATTTGTCTTTTGATTTACAAGTGTGAAAGAGTTTCAGCGGAAGAGTCGGAGAACCAGAGATTGAGTCTGCATCTAATCACATCTAAAGTTTAAACTAAGGTCTTCTGATTGGGATGTAAACAAATCCAAGATGGAAGGCAGAAACTATCACAGTGGGATTTTTCACAAACTGGAAGACCCCGTTATAAGTTACGTACCTAGAAGGTGAACACATTATTCTTCAGACTCGTGCTTGTGTTCATGAATGGTGGGAATTTGCTCTACGCGCCTTTCTTTATTTTTAACGGTGTATGCTCGGTACTCACAGGGCGAGCCTCTTCAACACAAGGGCCACCTTGTCGGACTCTGCAGTGAGGTGGGATCGAGCTGCAGCAAAGCAGTTGATGGACAGACAGTAGACCTCCAGGAGAGGGAGACCATGCTCCATCGAGTTCCTGCTCCCAGCATAGTGAATCAGTGCCTGGAAAATATACACACACACACACACAAACATGTCAAAATATAGATAAAGAGGGAGGAAAACTTAATAAAACTTAATAAGTGAAGATCAGGTGAGACACAGCTTTTGTCTGGGGGTGACAGTGGGATTTCTACCCGAGGGAGATGACATTCTACACTTGATGGATCCCAGTTGACCCCCTGTCTGTTGTGAGGTTCTCTTGATTGGGCCTGAGGGACGTCACCATTCAACATTTGACAACTCTAAAATTTTAATGATGAGACAACCTGGAGTAAAGAAGGAGAAGGCAATAAAAGTACCCAGACAATTTCCAATCCTCTACTTTTAATTTTTATAGTTTGGATTCAGCTTGTACTTGAAAATAAAAAGTTTATTTTACAATCAAATGTGAAAATAAAACAAGGAATAAAACCATATGTGTCTCATAATAATTTTCCCAAAACACATAATTTATATCCTCGCGCAAACATCAGTGTGTCGCACCTGTCGTGTCACCTGTGTGTAGCTGCAGGCCATGCACATTGAATCACTGCTTCATACTATCAACTTCCCAGGAGTCCCATTTGTCAGACAGTTGGTTTGTGTCTGTGCCCACAGAGGTTCTAAATTAATTCCCCTCAGTCCTAAAAATAAGGTACACTCTCAGAGGAAGTGGAGATTAAACCCTCAACCCTGGAGACTCCCATCAGCGCACTAATTACACCTGGACAACTTCCGATTGACACAGAAAGACAGTGTCGCCATACAAGTTGTCTTGTTTTGATTTAGCTCAGGACCAAAAAAACATTTTGACTGTAAAGAATATACATTTTAGAGAAAGCCCATTCTCATATTGCATTAGAGTAGTTCATGTGGTTTTAACAATATGTCTTCCTTTAATAGACTAGATTCTAAAAGGTGCCCCTTAAATCAAGTTACAGAATTACATGTATTTCTATAAGGGGTCCATCATTTATGTCCAATGCTGGTACCATCGTTGGACTTGATTTGTGTTTTGAGGAGAAGGCCAATTCTCCCTCTCAAAATGTCTGATTCTGAATATTTCATACTAAAACATAAAACTGTATTTTGTTGCTATTGTTGAGTATTTATTCAAAGCTTGAAAGGGAGAGAAGTGGCCCAGCTGCAAGTCATTGACTAAATAATGAATATTGAACCCAACTCAACAATCTACCCCTAAATTAGTCACTTTAAAATAAGGAGGGTCATGTGACTCTGCTTTGACACCAGGCAGCACCAGCCTTCATGTCAGACAAGTATAATTCATGAAATGACTTTCCTATACAATTCAACATGGCTGAGACCCAAGTCTATCAGAACTACCCAGTCAGACTACCCATCAGTGATGTCCCTGGCTTCAAAGGTTTTAAAGGTGCAGTGTGTACGATTTTGGTAATTTTTGTCGCTTCTAAAAATATTACAAAACAATTACATACTGACATTTTGATGAATTCATAATCACTTTACTGTTTCATTTATTTTCCATTACCCTAGAATTAGGCCATTAATGTGTATATTTACATGAGCAGAGGGTCCTTTCAACGGAGGCAGCCATGTTTTAATGACAACTGGAGGCTACCATTGGTTCTCCTCAACCTCAACAACTTCACCTCTAGATGTCACCGAATCTTACACACCTTTAATGTAAACTCTTTATGCTTCTCCTAGGAATACAATACAATTGTAATGATGCTGTAAAGCAGTAAACACAACATGGCGGACTATTGAAAGTCCATTTAAACGTGAGATAAAGTTGTAAACACTACACGTGACAGCTGGACTCAAAAACAAGAAACTGTGCTCGTCATTAATGTGAAAAGGGTCGTTGCTGCAACGACATTAATGTCTCTAATATGCGAGTTCATGTGGGACTGAGCTATGTCCACATACCATCCTGCAGTGGCTCCAGCTGTGTCAGACTCTTGGGGTAAACACACATTGACGCCGCCCCGCCCCACACACACACTTGCAGTTCTGCATAATACGCAAACTGTGCCAGTATCTACGTGTAAAACCAGTTTCCTGTTATCAGTTACAGACACGTTATACCCCAATAAGCGAGTCGTACGAATGAAAGTACAGTGAGTGTACAGTGCAACTTACGGTGGGATGTGGGCAACATGACAGTGTAATTGGTCCATTAGTGGTGAAATGCATGTGATCTGATGTGGAGTGACATACGGCAGTTTAAATAAAGAGTAGCATGTTGAGGTGTTGCTGGTCTCTCCCCCTCCAAGCACACACACACGCACACGGTCACACACACACATGCACGCACGCACAACGGACCCTGTCAGCTGAGCAGCGGCGAGTCGCAGATAAGCTCTCGGGCTGCGAGAAAAACAATCCCAGGGTGACGGCTAACGCAATGCTAACGCTAGCTGCGGTGCTGAGGGTACACACATTACCTGGCAGAAGTTGTCGCAGTACTCCGCGGAGGACGCTGCCGATATGTCCTGTTGCCTGAGCACGTCCTCGAAGGCTCTGAGTGTGGCCAGCAGGGTCTCCATCGCCACCAGGGTTTCCTCGGCCGTGTCCAGGCCCCGGTCGCCCCATTCGTGCTCCGTTTCGACGTTACTCGCCGCCATCTTCACTCTCCGCCACGGCGCGTATGCAGTGCAGAGCGATGCTGCGTTCAAGTGCCGTCGGAATATTCAAGCGTGTCAGCTGAACGTCACCTGAGTGACCCAATAACACACAGACAGAGGGGGGAGGGGGTGTGAATTGATATGTCATAGTGTGATGGAGGGTATATTATATTACATTA